>VZRX01038981.1:0-12917 GCA_013398075.1 Notiomystis cincta | reverse complement strand
AAACTAAATAGTAACTGCATATATCAAATTTAATAATCTTTAATATCTAAGATGTTGGTCTGAAGAGGAAAACGAATATATTTGTGGCATGATTCTAGATTGTTTTACAGTTCTTTTATTGTGAAATTACAATTTTTATTATAAATTAGCACATGGTGTACCACCAAGGCACCTGTGTCCAAATAAGGGCAAATGATTCTTGTTTTTATGTAGATGTAGGCAATTAGAAATAAGAGCTTTAGTCTTACCACCACAAGTGCACTAGTATTTTAAAAGATGGCATGGCTATGACAACAGTTTTAACTCTTGTCAGTCTGAAATAGTTTGGTTTATATTCCTATCAATTAACACTTACTTTTGCCAACCTTTAAAAGATGATTTCTCCAAGCCAACACTGACAGGCAGAGTAATTCGTGTCCCTCTGGAGTGCAAGTGCCTGTCAAATATCTGCTTGTGGTTAGACTTCTCCAGGGCTGCTGTAGTGGTATGGTTCATCAGAGCTAAAATTGCTCTCTCTCAAGAATTCAGTTTCTAATACAAACAGACTGATGTGAATGAATTCAGTCTACTGATTGCCTCATTTAAAAGTAGTAATACATGTATTATTTTTAGAAATGTTGCTGCATATATGTAATATTTTCAAATTGAATTTTAATAAGTTGTGCAGACTCTGGAGGTAATTAAAAGTATAGGATTTAAAAAGAAAATAAACTATTGCCTCCTGGTGGTTGAATACATCAGCAGAGATGCCAAAGTACTAGCCACCAACCAAATGAAATAATTTGGGAAAAAATATTAAAACCCTAATTTTTAATGAGTATGGCATAATCTTGAACCATACTATCTCCTTTTTAGAAACACATCTCCCATCTCTGGGATTAAATAGGGAGTGTTTGGTGCTACCAGTGCTGCTGGTGCTTTTCTCTTGCATCCCTGCTTAGCTGACTGGGAGATGAGTTTTTGCTCTTTGTGTAGCAGCTGCTAGACCTTTTCACACTTGCAGACCTCTCCCCTAAATTTCAGCGTTGTGTTTTAACCACAGTGGAGACTTTCTGGTTGCAAGACTATGGAGCTGCTGTAAAAATAAAATAATGTGTGCCTCCATAGTCTAGAGGAGAGGTCATAGGAATTCATTGGGTCCCTAAATTCTTAAGTGGTGCCTTGGCACACCTCTGCCAAAGATGGCTGGTGGAGAATGTCATCTCTTCTTTTTGTTTCGTACTGGGAACAGATTCTGAAAGGCAACTGATGACAGATAATTACAGCCACATCAGATTGTCCCCTTTTTACTTTAACTCATTTGGCTTGTTCAAGTGTTGGCCATATTTCCTCACATTTCTTTATCGTGGGGGGGATTTTTTCCCTCTAGGATCTTATAGTTGATCAGACAATAGAGAAGGTTTCTTTCTGCGCACCAGACAGGAACTTTGACCGGGCGTTCTCCTACATCTGCCGCGATGGCACAACGAGACGCTGGATCTGCCACTGCTTTATGGCTGTGAAGGACACGGTAAGCTGAATATGCTGTGTGGCCAGCTCTCCCAGCTCTTAGCTAGAAGTAAAGGACAGAAACATTGACTACCTGGAATACTGCAGTATGTTTTGACTCCAGCTGAGATATTACTTAGTCATTTTAATTCTAATTCCCTGTATCTGAATTATTTGCCATCCCTCTGTGGTACCGTCTTATGGAGAGAAATGCTGCTCAGCTTGTGTATAAAAGGAGTGCAGGCAGCCTCAGATAATCTCCAGCAGAAGGGAACTACTCTTCTAAGAATAGACAGAAAATTTTCTCATCTGAAAATGTTTACAGCCAAAAACTGAAACAGCAATGACAGTTTTTCCAGGATAAAATCATAGTGAGTAAATACAGACTGGTTATGAATGCAGTGTCTTGTATGTGAATGCTATCTTGAATGAAAAGTCATCTGAATGTTAAGAGATGGAGCTAAACTGAATTAAATTAGCATTCTATTTGCTTCTGAGTGACAAAAATGTTTTGAGTAGGTTTAAAATCAGTTTCTTGCTGTGTAGACTTAGATAAGTTATTTAACTCTCTGATCTGGCCTTTTCTTCTCTCTGCTGTTTGTTGAATCCTATATTATATGAAGTGCTTGAAACCTCATGCAAATTCACTGCGTGAACTCCCCAGAGCTGCATGTTCAGAGCAGTGATACTTGATAATTTATCATTTTCCTTTAAACAATGAAGTCCTAAAATTCCCAGTTAAACTTACATTAGAGCTGGAACATTTCTGTTTTCATCTGTGACTAACAGGTCAATTCACTTATTATGATAGATGACTTGAGCTACTGGTAGCAGTAGTGCCTCTGATTCAGCTGTAGCAGTTGTATCAGCTGGGTTGCTGGACTTCCTCTGACTTGCATTTCCTTTTTAAAGTTACTGGATGGTGGATTCTTCTGACCTGGTGGATAAGGAAGTGCTTTTCATTAGGCACTCCTAACTCTAATTTGTGCATTTGGTCAGGCCCATTAAGAGGTGTGAGTAGTCACCACTGTACTTTTAACTTTCACAGGTGCACACAAGGGTAGTGTCTCCCTGAGCTGTCTGTAAACTTTCTCCAAGAAGAGCACTTACCTGTGCTTTAGGACTTAAACTCTAAGACAGCTTCCTGAGAGTTGCTTTGTGCACAGATGTATCTAGAGGCAATGGATCAGTGCAGGCACGTTATCACACTGGCATCTCATAGCAGTTGAACTAAACAGATCATCCAACAATCTCATGCATTCCTGGGTGGCCTTCTTGAACATGGCTTGTGCATTAGTAGTTGGGAGTCTTTATGTAGCAGGTTTAAGACTAAAATACAATTAAAATAGTTTTCTTTAATGCCTTGATTAGATTAATCTTGTAAAGGCAGGTTATCAGTGAGTGATGCTTGAAGCACATGAGTGTTTCTGTTCCAGTCTCTGTGTGATGCAATGTTGTCTTGTGCAGGGGGAAAGGTTGAGTCACGCCGTGGGCTGTGCATTTGCAGCATGCCTGGAGCGAAAGCAGAAGCGAGAGAAGGAGTGTGGAGTGACTGCCACCTTTGATGCCAGCAGAACCACATTCACTAGAGAGGGGTCATTCAGGGTCACTACAGCTACTGAACAAGCTGAGAGAGAGGAAATTATGAGACAGATGCCGGATGCTAAAGGTACGGGATGCAATTTAAACACTCATCTGCAGCAGGCAGAACCAGCACTGAGGCCTCGGCGAGGATCGAAGCTTCACGTCCTGACAGCATTCCCTCTCTTGAACCTCACTGTGGTCAAATCATAGTCCCAGCTGCTTGTTGGTTTACAAGATGAAAAATGCTCCCAAATTGACTCAGCATTTTCCCACATCTTCTAGAAAAGGTGCAAGCAACTTCATATGTGAAAGCTGCTTCTGCTTTGTTTTGTCAGCCTGCTTTATGGCAGAGAATACCGTAGGTACCATACTAAAAGGCCTTATTAGAAAATTGTTAAAAAAATATAACAAAGCTTGCTGGACACAAAGTACTCATTTACGTAGTCTGATGTTTATGGTAAATGAACAGAAAATTATATGCATTTTTTATTTTGATTTTTAAGGCAGGTTACAGAGTGTATGTATAGAGTTATACTGCATGAGGGAAGAACAGATTAGTCACAGAGTGCTTTCAAAAAAAATCCAGAATAACCACTCCCTCCCCATAAAACACACAGCTGTTTGACTATTAATTATGTTCAAAATTAGTAACTAACTGATTTGAGAGGAGATCAAGCATTCTGAAATTAAGTGAAAGTAGAACTTCTTACTGAAGTTTTATTACAAAGCCTGGAGTTCTACAGCTACCAAAATAAGTATTGTAAATACTGTTCATAACCTGCTTCACAGTCAAGTCAGACTTTTGTTTCAGAGGATTCCACAGCAAGTTTTATGTTGTCCCTTGATTGCAAAACTTTAATCTTCGTTTTCATCATCCATCTGCTTGTTTCCATACGTTAGTTTTAGAATGTGCTAAATGAGGCTTAAACACAAGGCCTTTGTTACTTGAGGGCATGAGTCAAAGTCTTGACTCAATGAAGGTGTGTGAAATCCTTTCCAAGAAAGACTGATTAGAAAAGTTTCACTTGAATGAGCAGCTGCAACTCATGGGTACTGAAGCTTGCAAGACAACATAATTAGTTCCTCCTACCATTCTAGCTCCTCAGAAGTCTCTAGTCTTGACTCCTCTCTTTATCAGACTTCTAGTTATTCTGCTGATGTGTCAAAAAAAAAGCCATTGCTTTTTCTAAAATGTTTGGGAAACAGTATAGGTAAAATGAGAGTTCATATCAGGATAGTGAGATTTCCTTTTGTCCTCTGTGTTGATGAGCTGTGTTTATTGTCCCCAAAGCCAATTCATATATGAGTCAGAAAGAGTTTTCCTAGAGGTGGAAAAATCCCCAGTGCAATTCCAGTCATAGGTGTCATGGAGCATTGTGGTGCTATGCAAAGCCCTGCAAAATGAAGCAGCTGTCTTTTAAGTTGGAGGAGCTTCCAGTGCAACTAACTCATGATTGGGTGGTAATATTGCAGCTAAATTCAGTACAGAAGTCACACAGGAACTCCCTGCAAATGTGTCTGGTGCTAGCAAGGCCTGTCAGCTCAGAGGCTGGATCTGCCTCGCACCACATTTCCCTCTACCTGTAACGTATTTCCTGGAGGAGCTGGGAGCTGCAGCCCAACCTGTTGAGTGCTGCTGCTACCTTTGGCCTGCTAAAGCTTGTGCAGTGTGTTTGGCTGCTGCTGATTCTGCAGGGCTGGGAGGGTGGCTTTTAAAAGAGGGTCCTGGAGCTGCATTCTGTTCCCTGCTGCTGCTGAGCTGTGCTGCCCTAAGTCACTTAATATGCTTGGTAGTAATATTTTGTCCATGATGCTGTGTGAGGCAAAGTACAGGTCTCAAACACACGATGTGTTTTTCAGTCTTAACTATAAATGAATTGCAAGTATTTCTAGAGCTGGGACCTCAGGAACAGCTAGGAAGAATACATATGTAAGGCCATCATTTCTCAGAAGTGGCTTGCATTAGAAAGCTGTGGGGCTTGGGTATATGTTGGGTGACGTGGTGAAGACAACAAAGGTATACAGAAATTGTGTTTCTGCTGTGCTATTAGAGACTCATTTGCAAGAGTGCTAGTTATGCAAATTCCTGCAATTTCATTTTTCAAAACAAATGGGAGTACAGGTAGGCAGCTGAACAGTACTTTGCTTTACTTTTCTAACCTCACCCTGTTTCCTCCAGCAGTTGAAACAGAAGTGAAAACAGTAGCACCAGGTGCTGCACCAAACAATACTGCCCCCTCTTCTGGCTCACCAACCTCTCCTACTGCTGAAGTCGCTGCCTCTCTGGATAAAGAAATGAGCAACCCCCACGCCATCCCCCGGCGGCACGCCCCTATAGAACAGCTTGCCAGGCAAGGCTCTTTCAGGGGCTTCCCCGCCCTTAGCCAAAAGATGTCTCCTTTTAAGCGCCAGTTGTCTTTGCGAATAAATGAGCTGCCTTCAACAGTGCAAAGGAAGACCGATTTCCCCATGAAAAACTCAGGTAAAAGCAAACGGTTCCAGTGAAACGTTGCCTTAAATTGTCTCTTCCTCCTTTCTTTCTCTGTGACTTCAGTAACTCCTTCTTTTCTAGTAAATCTTTCTTCCTGCCTCATGTTGATCATTTATCATGAACCAACATCACCGTGTCAGAAAATTTCTGCTTTGGGAATAGGCAAGAATTTCAGATGTGGGGTTCACATGCAGAAGACAGTTCTAATTGCTGTCTGAAGTACTGGAGCACAGCTTGAAGTGTTCCAGGAATGGGTGTTGGTGAACTTGTAGGTTTTGGCTCTTCCCTCTGAGTCACTGAACCAGTTCTTCCACTTACTGTCAGGGCATCCTGAGACACAAATCCCTTTAAGGCCTTAACCACTTGTCTTGGGATCATGTGATGCTCTTCGGCAGTGTGTCCTTCTGCCTGTCTGAATTCTTTTTGAGAGCAATGAAATTGTTTTTCAGGTTGCATTAAGATAACCTGCCTGTTCAGGTGGTACAGCTGGCTGTATCAGTATGACGTGGTACAGTTTTCACATGATGCTGGTGGGGTTTTCTAAGAGTCATCCCAGCATAAACTCCTGGGGTGCTCATTATCTTGCATAATGTCCTAGAGTTCCCTTAGCTAAGTGTTAATCCTTCAGGCCAGCTGTACTCTCACTTGGCAACAGAGCTGGTTTTAGTGTTCTAAGCTTTGAAGTAAAAATTACTGTGGCAAAGGCAAACCCAACAAAAATACTTAGTCTGACTTCTTTTGTAATCCTTGTTTAGTGACCTGTGCTTTAAGACCAGCACTGAGCCAATCAGTTTTACAGTAATAGTGCACTGCTCAGTAGTGATAGTCACTGAGCACACCACAATCTCGATTTTTCATGATTCAGAACACTTCTGGTGCATGTTCCCATATATGCCACTGCCAGTGCTGCTTACCGTCCCACTGCATGCACTGTGTTGGAATATCCCTCAAAGAATCAATTTTTGGGCATGCCTCCCCCTGAATTTTAGATCTGGTGCATGTTGTGTGCAGACATTTTATGTTTCTTACAGTATTTTGTGCTTGATTATGCCTGCTCATTTCAGTTCAGTGCAATGACAGACTGATGATCAGTACTTTTGGAAAACACTGCCATTAGTAATAATGAGAACATCTGGTAAGCTGGCAGCTTCACTCCAGATGTTACATTATCCACATGATACTGATGCTTTGTTTAAAACTGAGCATCCATTTTATCTGAGCATTCAGCTTTTGCTTTTAAGAACTGGGGATTTCAACTACCACTGAACTGGAACAATCAGCACTAACTCTAGACTGAACTTGCCACTGTGCATTGTGTCAGTACATTTAAAGTTCCTCTAGTTACTGTACAAGTGTGTTGTTAGAACACTTAAATCTATCATAAGTATTTTCATTTCACAGAATGCCAAATCTTAGCACCAAACCCTTGAGAAGTTTAGCACTTTAATATTGAAAGATTTAGATCTCTACTTAAGCTGTAGAAAACCCTTTGTGTTTTCTGATACGAGCATCTTTTAAATCTGAAACAGTGATCTTCTTGCCCTCTTGACTTAATCATAAAATACATTAATGTGGTCTTTTATTTCAGGCCAGATCTTCAACACTAATGTAAAAAAAAATTGCTGTCATGCAAATCAGTAGCAAGACCATGTAGGACATAAGGAAACTAATTATATTTCAGTTTCACATTGGTAGTTGTAAATTGTTTCTGTATCCTTTAAACTTTCAATTTAATGAATTCTGTTTACATTTTAGTCCCAGAGGTAGAAGGGGAAACAGACAGCATTAGTGCCCTGTGCTCTCAGATCACCAGTGCTTTCAGCACACCATCAGAAGATCCTTTCTCTTCGGCCCCCATGACAAAACCAGTGACAGTAGTTGCACCACAGTCTCCTGCCTTTCAAGGTTTGTGATTTCTTTGGGTGCTGGATGAGGCTTGAATGCACATAATGTTGCTTTCCAGTAACACATGGTCTTAATTTCTTGTGCAAGTCCTGTTACCAGTATTTTGGGTGAATGCATCCTGCTTTATTCATCTTGTCTGTTTAATTTTTCTGTGGTTTTGTTTTTAACAATAAGTTCATGCACCTACCACACGATAGTTACCTATGAAAGGGACTGGCTTTGAGGTAATGGCTGTTTTATCACTGCCTCCTGTATAGGAGGGTGCATAGGAACCAAATCTTGCAAGGGAAGGGATTTTATGGCACCACAATTACTGTTTTTTACACAAATTCTTAGATAAGGTGTGGAAAAATGCCAGCTATAGAACTCATAGCAGCCATTAATATTCATTTCACTGCTTTTATCAAAGTTGTGTGAAAAAAAGAACCTCCCATGTTAAATATACTTATTGTTACTTTGTATCTACAAAGTGTTCTTCTTTTGAATCTAAAATTAACTGTACTATAACTACTGGTAAGCCATATCTCTTCCTTATAGAAACCACAAATTTAACTTCAGTCAGTGATCAGAACTCAAGGCCTTCTAAAGGACATCAAAATCCACCATCCCACGATTCTCTTAACAAGTGTTGGCTTGGTGAAATGAAATTTACTACCTTTATTGGCTGTCAGTCCAGTTTGGCTAATGACACAAACTCCTGTCATGTGGAAGTGTTTAAAACTGCTGTATGTTGATAGGTATGGCCCGGCCCACTAATTCTCCAGTCACATGCATGCCTTGCATGAATTAATCGCACTGATGTTGTCTGCTCCCATTTTAGTTAATGGCACTGCCTCTGCCTTCTGTGTGCTTGCTGCTAAACCATCCCAAGCTGCTGTAGTGCCCACAGCTATGCCAGTTCGTGAAACCAATCCTTGGGCTCATGCTCCTGCTGCTAATACTGGAGCTGCAGCCGTGGTCGCTGGTAAGATTGGAAGTAGATCCGGTGCATTGCTATAAGAACTTGGATCAAAAGCATAATTGAGCCCCTGAGACAATTGTCAGTGCCACTTAATGGCCACTGGAAGGAACAGGAACAAAAGCCGGAAGTAGTAGCATTTTGCACGAGTGGATGGAGGGAAGCGATGAACTTGCTGGTTCTGGGTCTGTACCCTGGACTGATTCTTATTTTGGCAGCATTTTATAAAATCAGTGCTTAAAAAGGAAGTAATGAAGTCGTACGTGAGTTTGTGTGTCTAAAAGGGAAAGAATCTGTGTGCACCCAAAATAATTTTTGTGTCTTATTTTCACTAACGTACGTAAGAAGGGATTAAGTTAGTTGCTTAAAGGCTTTAGAGGTTCATTTCTTCTGTTCAGCAAGTTTAGCCTGTCCCTCCAGGCCTTGCCTGCACTTTGGAAGGTGAAATGGCTGTCACCCACATGGTGACACACGGCTGTCACACGTGTGCTAGAAGGCTGCAATCTAAGTTACTTCATTTCATGGTGTAGGTGCCACTCCACGAGGGCAACTTTGCTAGTGAAACAGTAGGTTCTGCTTGGCCTTGTAAGAGTACCAGACTTTGACTTTAAAGCAGTTTCTCAGATCTTTGCGTTCCCAGTCCACCAGTCCTGAGCTGTGCATTCAGAAACTGATACTCCCTAGTTAGGGGGATTGGTGATTATGAAGTAGATCGTTGCCATCAAGTTACGAGTGCAGGCAGCAGCTTTCCATGTACCCTAAAGTCTCAGATGTCTGCTATGAAGAACAAAACCCATAAATCTGCACTTTAGTGAAGAAGCTCTTACCTACCTCATCCTGATGAATGTCTTCCTAGAACAGAGCAGTACAGTGGATGCATAAAGATGCTTCCAGTGGTGGGAGCATCTTTCAGTCATGGCGGGAGGAGGCCTGTGTGTTCTCGTGTACACCCTCCCGCCTTTCTAACCGACAAAGGATGAGAGTGGAATATTAGTGACTTGCCCGTGCTTTCCTTCCCAGGCACCGAATGGAGCAGCACCTCCTCAGGTGCGGCCTCTCCAAGTCTCTTCCAAGGAAATCACAGACGTACTCCCTCAGAGGCAGACCGCTGGTTGGAAGAGGTCTCAAAGACTGTCAGAGCCCAGCAGCAGCCAACCTCAGCCCCAGCCGCACAGCCACTGCTCCAGCCTCCTCCGGCAGCTCCAGCCTCCCAGTCAGCACCAGCCTTCCCAGTCAGCACCTTCATTGCGCCTCAGCCTGTGCCGGTGGGCGTGGTACCGCCCATGCAGCCAGCGTTTATTCCAGCTCAGCCCTACGCCGTAGCAAACGGGATGACCTATGCAGCCCCGAGCGTCCCCGTGGTTGGGATCACACCTTCCCAGATGGTCGCCAACGTCTTTGGTACTGCCAGCCACACTCCAGCGGCCCACCCGCATCAGTCCCCCAGCCTGGCGAAGCAGCCGCCGGCCCCTCAGTACGACGGCAGCAGCGGCAGCGCCACTGCCAGCCCCTTCTTCCACCCGCCCGCGCAGCACAACGGCTCCGCCGCCTTCAACGGAGTGGAGGGGGGCAAATGGGCTGCCGAGGACAAGCATTCGCAGCCCCCCGCGCCCGCCCCGCAGGTCGACCCCTTCGAGGCCCAGTGGGCGGCTCTGGAGGGCAAGGCAAAGCAGCGCACCAACCCCTCCCCCACCAACCCCTTCTCCAGTGACCTACAGAAGACGTTTGAGATCGAACTTTAAGCGGTCCTGCGGGGGTGGGTTAATTGTACATTAGGATAGAGGGATAAAGGGAGCAGAGGGGACTGTTTCTGATCAGTTTGCTTTGATAATCCCAAAGGTCCCTTCAAACAAAAATGGGTTAGAAAGAGGGAGCAATTATGGGGAGGATGGAAACACACGGAGAATTAAATGTGCAGCTCTTAAAAGGAATCCTGGAGCCACCCCAGTCTGCATTCCCTCCTCAGTTGGAAAGCTGGAAGTCAAATGGAGCAAAGAAAGGCACCCAGTCCCAAAGCCTCTTCTGCAGAAACATCAATCATCTCATAGAAAGGAAGGCAGATGTTTGTACCTGTGTCCTCCTGATGCCCTGCAAGTCCTGGATGTTCCCCCTCAGGGAAAAATTGGGTAGGGTGGGGGGTGGATATGGGTGGGATGTTGTCACCTTAGCAAAAGCTAGGTTTGTGGAAAAAGTTGAGCTTCCATTTTGAGTAACAAAGTGAATATTATATGTAAAGAATAAAGTAAAGCCAAAATCTTTATTTTTATGCATTTAGAATATTTTAAATAGTTGGATATTAAAAGCTGTATGAGTTGTAAGTAATCTTGCCAAAGGTTAAAAAAACAAGGGGGTTGGATGTAAGAAATTGTACATAAGATTGATTTATCGCTGATTCTTATTGTAAGTAATATTGGGGGGGTGGAAAAAGGGGCTCTAGCTTGTTCTTGTATCTGTTCATTGTAAGTAGCATATTGCAACAACAATCACAACCAATAAGTCATTATATCGTAGTTTTAAATAAAGAAAATTAAAGAACAGTATTGTCATGGTTTGAAAACCATGGGGAGAATTTACTGTTTTTTATTGGAATCAATCTACATATTCTATATAGTATGGATTTTTTTCCTTTCATATATTGCTGCAGTTTCTTTGTCTTAATCTATTGGTTCTAACACTACTGTGACAACTTACTGTCATCATATCTACATCCTGGGGCTGCCTGGGAAACCATTTTATGTTTGTCTGTCAGTAGTTCTTAGAGGTTTTTAACTTTGGTTTTATTTTTTCCCACTGATTTGTGAAACCTTGTGGTTAAGGCTGCAGCTGGTCCAGGTTCTGCCTCTGGTGACTTGTGAAAACCATCTCATTTTAACTTTACTTTTAAACTTTGGCCTTACAAGCAAATGTAAGTTATATATATTTGTACTGATGATTTATAATCTGCTTTAACAGAAATAAATGTTGGTGGTAGAAGCCCTGTCTGAGAGAGCTTTATTTCCCACCCTAATTCAGTTTTCAGCATTTGCCCTTCTGGGTATCTTCTGTCTTGTAAGGTGAATGAGCACTGCTTGCCAGCTTAGGAAGAGTATCTTAACACCTCTCCTTTTCTACAACCTGTTAGGTTGCACTGAACTTTAAAACTGAATTTCAAAATAGCCTTGTGACGCAGAAACGCTTAAAGCTCTAAAATAGAGGCCTTTACTGAAAACAGCAGATTCTGGGTTTGCATGGCTGCATTTTCTATCACTGAATAATTACAAAGAGACAAAGATGAGGACAATAACATTCAGTAAGGGCAAAAAGGAAAACTCTTTCCCCTCCTACTAAGAGGAGCCATATGAGATGATATTTTCACATCTTTTCAGTTTTTCCAGTGAGCTGATATCGACCCTGTTAGTGTGACTGGTTCTCACTGCATTTTTATGGGCACCACGTCAGTTTAAACACAAGGAAAAAATCAGGCTCCGTAACCTGAAGGGGAAAAACGCTCCCTTTGTTGGCCCTCGGACTTGAGCTTGCCAGCAGTTTCCATTTCCAGGCGAGCACAGTGAGTCTTACAGTGCCAGTCTAGAAAACTACAACTTCTGACATTAACAGATTCTTACCTGTGTTCACTGTGATAGGAATAGCAATGCAAATACTCCCCGTGGGGTTCGAGTTGATGTCAATGCTTTTTTCAGCTTTCAAAAAGCAAACAAGCGTTTACAGACATTTATAGTAGGAAAGAAAGCAGTTAGTTATGTATCTTTCACAGTAAGGGCCCCAAGATCAAGCTGAAAATAGCCCAGTAGAGCTACACCCTTCTCCTGCCCTGGAGATAAGCACTTCCTACAACCCATTGTTTAGGGAAGAAAACGAACATCTTGATTCTCACATAAAAAAAGTAAACCATGAGTAGGTGATTGAGAGAGGTACTACAGAGAGGGAGAAGCTGATCTTGTCAGAAGAAATGTAAAGATCCTTTAGTTCACTTGATGGTGTGGATTTACAGCAGGGAACTGCATGCCTGTAAATCCACCCTTACTGCCATGGTTGTGCAGCTGAAAGGAGGTCAGCATAAACTCTCCACTAGCCAAAGCATTTCCAGTGTTAAAGTCCTGCCCATCAGGAGGCAGGGGGGGCTGTTACAGCCCTTCTGAGGCTGGAGAAAGCACTTCCTGGCCCCATCTTATATAACCATAGTTTAAATGACAGCTGACTACACAGAATATTTAAATATTCTAAATAAAGAGCCTCTGACATCACAGAAAGGGATTTTATAGAACTGGCTACTTACTCTGGGGCAAAAGAGTCTGATACATCCACAATCCACTTCTAAGCATGCTCCTGAGGAGGGTGGCAGACCCTGACTGATGCCACACATGGAACAGAGAAGGCTTCAAAATGAGTGGAATTTACAGAGTCGCTGATCAGCCTCTGGTCTCAAAAGGCGAAAATTGTTCCATATACTAAAATGGTGAAATATCCTACACACACACACAGAGAAAAAGA
>VZRX01038980.1:0-12250 GCA_013398075.1 Notiomystis cincta | reverse complement strand
AGGTGGGAGCTGCACAGCTGCCCTTTGTGTGTGCCTGCCTTTTGGGTAGAAAAGGTTAACAAATAGGACTCTTTCTGTAGCTGGCCTGTGCTGTGTCACCCTGTCTGGGAGGAGTGAATGAGATTGTCGAGAGTCAGTTTGAACATTAAAGTCTGAAAATGGTCAGACTTGATGGGCATTCTGCAAATAACTGGAGACAAGATGACCAGGAGATGGTTTGTACCAGGAAAATACTAAGACCCTTTTTAAAACTCATTGAGCAGATGAGCTGCAATGTGTAGCTGGATGAACACATGTGTGAGGACTCCTTACCAGGAGGAGCTGGTGTGGCCATCTGAGCTGGCTGACACAGCTGGCAACCCCATTCCCTACCCATTGCTCCGATTGCCCAATAGTGCAGTCGCCAGCTCTTTGATGACAGGCGGGTTCATGTATCAGATTGTTGAGCATTAGGGATAGGGGATTAGATTTGCAGTGTAATCTTTCTGTAACATGCCTCTTGATCCAGAGGCTGTGCTTTATAAAAGAGCTCTGTTCTCTCTGACATTGTGGAGTCCTGCTCAGGGACGACTATCTTCTACCTTCATTTGGAGAGAGCAAGGCTGCTGCTGACCTGATGTTCGTGAAGGTCACAGCTGCACCAGGCAAAATTAGTTCTGTGCAGGACAGTTAAGTAGATTGGATTTTCTCAGTTGTAGCTGATTTGCTTTCATCTGGGTTCCTCTTGCAAAACCATTTAAAGTCCATTCCCCTCTGCCCCCCACTGCCTATTTATGGGAAAAGACTGGAAGGGGGATATTCCTGCCTGGGGTCCAATTCTGCTTCAAGGCCTATTCTTATATCTTTCCTGGAAAGTGTCTACAGAGGCTGGGGCAGGCTGTGTAATCACTCTGGAGCCTTGGGTTGTATTTCATCCTATCATGAATGTTGTAGGGCCAGTCGGGGTGGTCCTCCCCTGTGCCAGCTGACTGCAGCTTTGCACTGTCTGCTTTAGATCCAAAACCCTTCTGGGACCCTTGTGCAGATTCCTGGTAATGTCGCTGCAATTTTAACTGAGCCCTTTCCAAGTCCTGCTTTTTATCTGGAGCCTGATGAAGCCAGTTAACCTGGGTCAAAATGCATCAAAGCCCATGTCTTCCAATCGAGGAAAAAACTTCTGATTTGAGTAGCAGATTTGGCTGGCTATGTTCTGGCCACTAGGAAACCTGTCACTACCTGGCTTGACATATGGCTGTGCGTGGGAAGCCTGTTCCTTGCGAGCACGGCGAGGTACGAGAGGGAGAGTGATTTTCACCCGGCCACGTTTTGCTTCAGTGACTTTGCCAACGGGATGTAACTGTGGTGGATCTTTGCCTGCTGCCTCAGGTTGCAAAGCAACCACTGATGGAAAAGACCTCTTGTTTCTAGGCATCCTCCTGTTTTCAATCCCTTTTCTTTTAAGGTGTTGTGAAACCTGAAGTCTGCAGAAATTGTTGCAGAAATTGGGAGGAGAGAACTGGAGTTTGGGGCTGACAACTGACAGAGTGAGGGCTCTGTGACACTGGTGATAGACCACGTGATCCCAGTTCATCTCCAGGGTGTGAATGGGGAAAATTCACAGGTAGATTTGCTTGAGGGCCTGGCAGGGGAATGTGGTATGTGAAGGGGATATTTCCTTCTTTGCAAGTCACCTTCAGCCTATCAAAAATCTTTGCTGCCTAGGACTATGTGGAAAAAGGGAGTATGGAGACAATTGAAGTAAAGGAGAGCTTTGCTATGGTACGTTCCCACCTCCCCAAAATGTAGCTGATCAGAGTTTAAAGGAGATGAGCTTTAATTGCTCCCAGAACTTCATGTCTCTCCTCTCTGGATACCAGAACAGTGCTGGCAGCACTTCTGGGTCCTGAGGAGTAGGGTGCAGCCTGCCTGGGCGAACCGAGAGGGCCACAGAGAGCTGGTTTGCCCCCAGTCCGTGTGTGCCAAGCAGGTCCCCTTGACCTGGTTGCTCTGATCAGCTGTATTAACACAGAGCCTGTGAGTCTCTGGGACTGTGGCATTCTCCACACTAGTCTGGAACTGATGCTGGAATGTCCTACTGTAGAAACTGCTGGAAAAGAGAAGCAGTAAAACAAGATTTTTGTATTTCATTTTCTTTTCTAAAAGCTTCGCTAACTACCCTTGTCCTGTACTGCACTGAAAACATGCAATAATTCCCATTTGTCTTTGGCATTTTCTCTTGCTTTTTATTGGTATCTCCTCTGATATTGTGACAGTATGTCCTGTGCTGGATTACATGTATAAATACTGCTTTGGGGTTGGGCTTTTTAGTCAACATGCATTTGGGAAAGGTGTTAGCAGCTGTCAAGGGGACAGTGTGCAGCCTTGTGAACGTGCAGTAGTTGGAAACATCAGCATCCTTTGTGTCTGTGTTTCAGAATAAGTCTGAGGCATGAGGATTTTAGGTTTTCTATTCAGACAGTATTACATTATGAAGTATTTGACAGTTCTCTTATATTTACTCTTTTAATGTCAAAATGTGTCACATCTGGTATTAATTGGTGGAAAATTATGGCTCTAATTTACCAATTTGATTGTCTGGGAAAATTGAAGAGAGTGTAACATAATAAATGAATGCCTATTAATCTTTAAAATTTGTCTGTTTACTGTCTGCTAAAATGGCCTGTTATGTGGTGCTGTAAACAGCTTTCTGGAAATACCATTATTCGTGGAGAGGAATTACTACCTGGAAGGGCCCTGGCCAAAGTGTTTCAGAGTCACTGAGGGGAGGATGTGGCCTGCAGAAGCCCTGGGCCAGCGATGGCCTAGGCAGTCCTGTGAGGAAGGGTCTCCTCCAGGGAGGAAGGAGGCTGCCATTCCTTAATAACCTGTGCCCATTTGTTAATAACACAGTGTGCCCATTCCCATGTGTGTGCCAGCCTGTTCCACACTGTCCTGGGTGTGGGGCAGGAGGAGCAGCACCTGGACGTGGCCTTTGCTCTTCTCTTTCCCTTCTCCTGGGGCTGTTACCTCCCTGTGGGTTTCTTAGTCCAGGGTACAGGCTGCTGCTTCATTGATGCCCAACGCAAATAAACATATTTGTCCACAGTAATTGTTTTAATCATTATTAATGAACATTAATTTCCAGCCAGAGCTCTCCAAAAGCCCTGATTTTTTCAAACCTGCCGACACAGGAGCATAGGCAAAAGAAGTCAGGCTGTTCTCCTGGGGTTGCAAATGAAACAGTTTGTGTGGCAGGCGGCATGTGGATCAAACCCAGAGCACAGATACACTTTGGCAAGGCACTGTCACTCTGTCCTGACAACCCCAGCTCTAACGAGACAGGCCTCCACTGCCTCTGCACCCCACAGGCAGGCAAAGCAGAGGAGGCTGGTGGCAGCACACTGTTACTTGGGTACTGTGTGTGGATGGTGACAGGCTCAATAGCTTTTCTATCAAAAGACACCCATGTGTTTGTGAAAATACATTTTTGGAGGATCAAATACCAGGTGCTTATTTTAGTAGCAGAAAGCCCTGAAACATGCCAGCTCTGGAATAAGCTGATTCTGAAAGCTGACATATTCTGTATGATTATTCCAGTATATGCCATCTGTCACTAGCATATCCAAATATTTATGTATTTTGATTATTATAACTGTTACGAGGGTACTGAAGCTTATAAATAATTTCATTTTCAGCAATCATTTTATTACTCTTCCGTAGTTTGATAATGACATTTTGCATGTGCCTGTTGAGACTCTGACACAAGGAAGAGTCACAGCATGGCTGTGCAAATGACAGCCTTCTCACAAAAAGCCCGTGGCCAGGGGATGCCTGAGTCCATGTCCTCCCTGGGTCTGTGCCAGTTCCCACTCCCTTCATCTCCTTGGGCTTCAGACTGCACTGTGCTTTCATTCAACTCCATCCTGCCTTGTGAAGTGACTGTGCTTAGATTGGCAAATGATATAATATGACTAATTATGTTTAATGCAGATAATGTCTTATAATCAAAATAAAGAGTGGATTACAAACAGATCCTTAAAGGGCACCAGGCATAGAATTGACGCTGTATTTATTACCAATAACATCGCTGAAGTGCTAACAGCTGCTCAGCTCCAGCAAGTGCAGCCCCTTTGTGGAGTTTTCCAGAAGAAGGGCTAAGTGTATCAGAAGCACATTACTGCTGATAATAGTAATTAGTTCAGTAGAGCTCAAAATGTTTTGTAAAATATTATTATCTTGATTTTGCTACTCTGCAAACCGTGGCAGAGAAACAGCCTCCTTGGCTCAGAGGAGTCACTGCTGGCTGTGGGGATGGCCCTGGCTCTGGTGCAGGGCTGCTGCCCTCTCCTTGGACCATATTGCTGTCTCCAGCTGAGTCTAGAAATCTAAGGGATGTGCCTTCTCCAGCTCTGCCTTCATTTTCACCAGCGTTAGCAAACAGACTTGAGGAGATGGAGGAATGCACTGATGTGGAAGTAGATTTGGGTGTTAGATTTTTGAAAAGCCATTGTTAAGCTGAAAAAGGAAACCACGAGCCGTAAAGGTTGACAAAGCTCCTCTGTAAGGGACTCTTATTTTGCTGTGTAAATTTGTTTTCTCTTGCTTACTAAAGGGATAAAGTGCAGTCTAGGTTTCAGAGAGAGATGGCTGATTAATCTGTCTGCCAGGTACATATGGAAATAAATTAGCAAATGGTGCATCTGGGATTAGACTACAGCAGAGATGATAAATTATTGCCATCTTCTATGGCTGTATTACTGAAGCTTCACTGGGTTCCCAGTACTCAGTTACTTGCTATTCACACGGTATTACTGTAGCTGTGGGATGGAAAGCCTCTGTATTTGATGCAATTTTCTGTGATATGCTAGTTTGAGAACAGATCTGGCCAGACCCATAAGGATATGCTGTATACTTAGATCAAGTAAAAGCAAAGAGATTTGATTCAAATCTTCTGCTCTACATGAAATTCTGCTGGTTTCTGAGGACAGAAATGCTCAGGAAGGAGAAAGGCAAGGACCTGCAAGAGGTTTTTCTACTATCTGCAGTCAGCCTCCACCCTTTATCCCAAATAGCAGAGTTATTTATCTATGCTAGCACAAAGTTGTGAGGCCCTGGAAGAGAGCATTCTCTGGCCTGAACCTTTCCCACACCCCTGGCTTGACCCAGATGTAGTTCCAGATTGCACAACTCCATCTTATCTCTGAGATCAAGAGTGAAACACCAGGAGGGCAGGTGGTATTTGCATTGAATGCTGATACAGACTTCTCAGCTGTGTCTCTGCTTCTGCTGCATTTTTCATGTCCGTTTAAACTGATGTATAGCTGATGGGCTGGCAGCTGAGACATACCAGCAATGCCTACAACAGGACATGCAAGTGGAGTAAATGTGACAGCAGACAAGTGGTGTACTGCCTTTCTGGAGGAAGAAAGGGTCATGCAGAAGTTCTCATCAAGTCTGTGGCACGTTACAGCTGTGGTGCAGAGGTGCCAGATCCTGTGGCACACCAGGGAGCTGTGGGAGTGGTGGCAGCGTTGCTGGAAAAGCTGCAGCTGCGCCTCTAGCAGGGAGTTTGCAGCCTGGTGTGGAGACCTGGTGTCTCCAGGTCGACCTGCACGGGCCTTCCAGTCTCTCAAAACCAGTGCTCCTGCAGGCTGACTCTGGGGCACAGGGTGGAGATGAGCAGGACAGGATTCTTGTAGAGCTGCTGGGTGCTGGTGGCTGTTCAGCTCCCACCTGTGGCACTGGCAAGCCATAGGACTGGTCTGCTGCACCTTCAGGCTGGGCATGGTGAAGTGCTGGGCTTGAGGGACAGTTACTGGGTGACTGTGGCCACTGGTTTTCCTCTCCAGTCACTCCTTGGGCTCCATGAGTCAAGCACAATTAAGATGTGTGTGTTTGTAATTGAGTCAGGCTAACGAGAACAGAGCCTTTCCTTGCAAGATGCATGAGTGGGTGCCGAGCTGTAAGTCTGAGCTAGCGAGGACTCTGAGAGCTCTGTTCAATTAATCCAAGCACAGAAATATTTACTAGAAATAGATTTATTTTCCACTGACTTTATTTGCAAATTTTGGTTAACAACAACAGTTTACTCCTAATATGATCATGTCAAGCAGCAAGTGGGACTTACTGTTGTTCCTGGCCTTTCCCACAAAGTGTTTTGAGCAGAATGTGGAGTGAGTCAAAGGAAGCACTGGCTGATGGATGAACAGATTGCAGCACAGCCATCTATTCTATTGCACACTTCCAGGGAAACCCCAGCAAATTAGATGTGTAGCTTTTAACCATACAGAGAAAACTAAAGAAATTACATTATGAATGAAAAATTAGGTGGAAGTGTCTACTGTCTCATAAACAATTCAGGAATAACTCCCTCTAAAATAGTCTGGTTTATGCACACATTTAATTTGTGCTCTGGGACCAAAATAAAGTTGCTAAGTTAAACATTCTAATAATGATTTATGTAAATTTATTTGCACAAAGCAATGATGTAGTTGCCTATAGCAAGTCGTTTGGAATGTGAAATGGTATTTACAAACTGCTTCTCTCTATATGAATATAATGGATGATAGGAGAAGTTACACAAAGGAAATGTAACTTGTAATTTTACATTCAAAAGGGACTCTGATGCCATGTCTAGTGAGCAGGACAGCCAGTCGAACAGATTGCTGAGTCTGATAAAATCATCTCTAGCTTGATTCTTCCTAGGCTATTTATAGCACACATTTAATTTAAAATTTAGGTATGTGCTGCAGATGACCCTAACAATCATACCAGGGCCATGTATGATAATACAAATGGTCTGCCTCACATTTCACATATGCCAAAATCTCAAGTTGCTTCGCAAGCAGAAAATCAGGCTCCGTATCCTCAAAATATGGCTGAAAATACGAAAACAATTGTAGTCCCCAGCTGCTATGGGCATATGGGGCCAAATTTATCCCATCTGTTGAAGGTTATGGAGTTCTGCCAGGGATGACTTTGATCCCGTATGTCTAGCAAAGTGGAACCAATATGTCAATATAAGACATCTTGCTACTTCTGATGTTCTCCCCATAAAACATCATCATTCAAAGTGGCATGAATTTCCCAAGTGCCCAAGTCACAGGCACAATCATGGGGAATATTTCAGAAGTGCTCTGATTCTTGCTGTGTTGATGTTAAAGCAGTGAACAACAAATTGGCTTTTTCCTCAATGAGGGCTCGAGCTTAGGAGCTGCTGGTGTTGAGTGAGTGTGTATCAGCCCCAGGCACAGAAACCAAGGGCTGTTTGAAGCATTTTAAGCAAAACACTGCAGAACAGAAAGCTGTCTCTGCATTCAGGTATTGCAAAGCACATTTCACTTGAAAAGCTTTTTTTTTTCAAATCAGGAATAATGATGCCATGTAGAAATAGTAGGGTTATTTACTGTATTTGCTTTGGCATACCAGGGCATCTCTGGATACATACATGGTGATGGGCAGAGCCACAAAGTCTGTGTTCAGCTTCAGTCATTTACAAGTTTAAGAGACATTTGAATCCCTTGCTTTGAACAGTGCTAATTTCCTAGTCCCCAGCAGCTACTCTCTTGGGGACTACAAGGATTCAAGTAAAACAGTGCTTGTCATTTGACTAGAGTTCTGGTGACATTTTTTGCAGTTAAGTTCCTCCTGGTTTATTCTGGACAAGTTCTAAGTGCCATGTGCAGGAAAGCTATGTCTTCTGCTCAGGACTTCTCTGTGGCAACAGAATGGTCTTTCCAGCACCAAGCTGGTGTATTTACGGCAGTAATGAACAGAAAGGGACTCTCTTTGGTCTCATGCTTACAGCAAGGCTGTTCTTTTGGGCCTTTCATGCATATCTGAGCAAGACTGGGAAAACCATGTAAGTGCTGGCATAAGAAGCCTGCAAGTTAGAATCTCTGACCGAGCTGGTGTTTATTTTCAGCAATGCTACATTGGACTCTGTAAAAGGCAGATCCTGATAAACACTGTTCCTTAGCATAGCTGACAAAATTTTACATAAAATTATCCTGGGAGATGATTGTAGAGTTTAAAATGTGACTGCAGACATTTATAATCAAATTACTTTGCCCTCATTCAGTATATAGTACCTTATAAAGAGGATTTTGAATGGCTGTGGACAGAGCCACTTCAGTCTCTGTTTAGAAAGCACATAGGCACTGTTATCCTGGAGTGAAAAGGTATGAAAGTACAGTGGACTTGCCCCACAAGCAGCAAATGGAAGATCATCTATTTTGCTCTATTTATTCCTTTGTGATCACTCTCTTCTCCCTGGGGCTTTCTCATCTGCGCACTCTGCATTACTTATGGACTGCCAAGCCAAATTTCCAAAGACATCTGAGAAAACCTGACAGGTTCAGTTTTGAATCTCAATCAATGCTGTGTTTCCTTCCAAGCCAGAATAAGCCCCTGGAAACTGGGGTGAAGGCATTTGTGCCTTTTTTTGGCTCTTTGGGAAGCCATTCCTTTGCCACAGCAGATCAAAACCAGGGAGATCACCAGATCATTTGCTGACATGGCACATCTTCCTCCAGAAACATGTGGTTAATTTTAATAGCTCAACTATTTAATGTGCCAGGTTATAGCTAACACTGTCTATTACTTGTAATGAGCTAAACTGGGACATCTCTGTCACTTGAGGGTGCTACAGCTGAAAGGAGGGTTTCATAAGAAGCTCTTGATCTGTCAGTGGCGACCACAGCTCTCTCATCTTCAGCTGAGATAAAAGCACTGTTTGCTTAACAGGATTGAATTTTCCACAAAGAAATAATTGAAACAATAGGAGAATCACCCAAACCTGCGCCGAGCATTAGCAGATGAGCTGGTTTAGAATCGATCCATTTGGAAAGGAAATAATGTGCAGATTGGTCAAGGTAATGATGGTATCGGATGATAAAATGGACGCAGGGGTGGAGAAAGCTTGTGAGGGATATGGTGTCACCTAAAAGCTTTGCAGAAGTGCTTTTATTACCCTGAATCAGCTTGGTTTTGCACTGACACTTAGCTGTTTGCAAAGAATTATACCTGCTTCTGAGATAAATACATCTGACAGTGAACTCTTAACCCCTCTTTTTCAGGCCCCTTCTGGGCAGTGGCCGTGAAGAACGAGATGTCTTCAATTTTTCCAAATACAGAGTTAGAGAAAATGGGGTGCAAATCTATGGTACATAATTTACTAGTGAGCAGAACACTTCAAGAAAATTAGAGTCATTATTGAATGTAATGAAACCTGACAAATTAGAGTTTCATAGGCCCTCCCTGAGATTAGTGTGATCCATTAAACATGCTCTCTGACTGCTAAATGGCGTTGTCCCATTTCCCCACAAGAACTTGAGAAATTCTGAGGGAACTCTGGCTAACATCTGATTGAAAGCACCCAATCAAGAGCTCCTTAAAGTAAGAGCAGAAATTATCCTGATTAACATTATTTCCAAGAAGGTAGTCTCTAAGTAGGCTGTAAATTGTGTTAGAAGCATTTGGGTATTGCAGGGAAGGCTGAATTTGACACTGAAGTGGCCACAAAGTAATGTACGAAGTGGGGTGATCAAGGGAAGAACATTTTGTTGATTGTGGTGGGAAAATTGAATTACTCTCAGTTGCATAGCTATTCAGAATATGTACATTAAAGTGAGTGATACACAGTTTAAAAGAAGAGCAAGCAAATACAAAGAGCAGAAAAAAACCCTTTCACAAATCCTTCTTACCTCATTATTTATATCTTAAGATTGTTTTCACAGGGAATACTGTGGCACACTGGTCATGAATGCCTTATCCATTATGCTAAGACATCCCAGTGATGCAAACTAAATCAATACAACAGTATTCCTTAAAATAATTGCTTTTTCCTTGACTGATTCTACATTTAAAGCAACCTCTAAATGACAGCTATTAGCACCTGAGACCTGGTCACTGGTGCTGACTGAGCTGCGTGAGATAACTGGTGAAGGGTCCGTGTGATAGAATTGGTACTGAATTCCACAACAAAGCCTTCAAACTGGGAGTCAGTGGCAGAGTGCATAAGTTGCCAGTTCAGAATAGAGGGTGTGTATCTTGTGGAAGAGGTAGCACATGGGTATTCTCGGGGACCACCTTAGACAGCTTCCTTAAGCAGAGGAGGTGCTGTGGCTGTAGCTGAGCACGGTAACATTGCAGCACAGATTAGCCTCTTCATTGGTGAAATGGCTCAAAATCCAAATCCCACATTTAAAAATGTTGTATAGCATGTGTGTGCTAGAGTGATGAATCTGTAGTTTAGTTTTGCTTGTTCCATGTCTTGGTCAAACCCATCACCCATCCCACATCCCAGTTTGGGAGGTCCTGCATGCTGCCAGGCACAGTCCATAGTGTCTTCCAGAAGCTTCCAGTGCAGTGATGCATGACACTGAAATGCAATAAAAATTAAAACCTGGAATAATGGCAGGTATTAATAGATATCTCTGATATTTCTGTGCCAAAGACTTAAGTGAAATGCTAAATGGCAAGTTAAAGGAGCCACATGACTACAATTTAATGCTAAGAGCTGTCTAGTGTGATAATGTCATTTTGTAACATCCTCAAAGCTGACCAAAGCTGATCCAGAAGATTGATCTGTGGTGTTTTTCCAGGATCACTTATTAGAAATGGCTCAGCTAGTGGTGCTTTGGGTGGTGTTTCAGACAGAGCAATGGGTACTGGTACAGTGTTAAAGTGCCATCATGGCATGTAAAGAAGAATCGAAGGGAGGAGCTTTGAAAGGTTGGAAAGGAAAACAACCACTTGAAATACAAGTAAGATTCCCATAATCTTACCTCTGCCTAGAAGGAGTCTATCAGTATGGCTGGTGTGGTGCAGAGAAAAACATGATGAATGTGAACATAGTCCCAGAGAAGTTAAGTTTATTTCCCCCTAATCTAACCGCTGATAAACATTTATAGTGCTCATCCCTGTAATATCTGAGCTCTGTTTGACATTGTTGTTCAGCACTCTCAGCCCATGCCTGCTGCCAAGGGGAGATCTTTAAGGAAGATCTCTGTTGGTTATGATGTAGCTTATACATAAAAATATTTACAGTAGCTGCTTACATGTATCCTCTTCTAAAAGAAAAAGCACTTGAGTGCAGGCTGAGTGCCTGCTACCTTCTCCTCTTCCTGATGCTCATTATAAACCAAGAAGACAAGTTTTTTAAAAGCTATTCAGATGCTTTGTGCCGTAACTTTCTCTAGTAGATATATTCTTATTGATTGCAATGAAGCACACAGAGTAGAAGAGAACAGATCAATTGAAAAGTAAAGTTAAGACAGCAAGCACACTTCTTTTCCACTTCCTGTAATGGAGGCAGTTAGGGCTGGATCTATCCCAGGTGTAATGCTGCTGGAGTCAATGGAGTTGTACCAGCGATGAATTTGGCTCCCAGTGTTTTGTTTTGACCTTTTCAGAAGGTTGCTCTGCAGGAGTGAAACTATTAAATACACCCAGCGATACCTCAAGTTGAAATATAGAAAAGGCAAAGCTAGTGTGCATAGCACCTTTTTCATTAAGGAAGAGGCCTGACTTTATAGAGCAAGGGCAAAAGAATTGATTCCAAATAAGTGCTAAAGTTAGTCTCAGGTTTCCCTGGTGAATAACAATCCCAAGCTGGCCTGAGACTTGAGTATCTCTGCATTTGTGCATGGCTCTCTGGAAAGGGCTGCATTGTCTTTCTGTACACCTGTGCATAGGAATGGGTTTGAGTTGGATATCAGAGCCTGCAGAGACACTGTTCATCTACTCACCAAAGATCCATCTAAACCAGTTGAACATACTTCATTCAAGTTCAGGGGTCCTGAAATTGCCTGGCAGTGCTCAGTGTGACCGTCTTTATTAGCTGGTGTGCTTGGATTTCAGTAGACACCATGGGTTCTTCACACACTGCAGTCATCTCAGGAAGGCAGGGACTGGCGCTGGGACCTTGAAGTACTTTGAGTTTCAAACTGTTTTGTGTGTTTGGGTGCACTAATCTGGGCTGAGAGAGCAGCATGTCCTGTGGCAGCTGACAGGCAGCAGTGCAGCTGAGAATGGGCCCTCCTACTGCACTGCTCTCCTCCGAGATTCCCAGTGGTCTCTGAGAGCAGCAACAATGAGCACTGTCCACAGGGACAGGGGCTTTGCTAACAAGGACAGAGACGGAAAAGCCTCTGGCACCTTCTCAGAGTGCTGAATTAGCAAGGATGGCAGAAGTCCACAGAGGGATATCAGAGGTGTTGTGCAGGAGGTCCCTTTGCCTGCAGGGCAGCTGCAGCAAACACTGCTGCTG
>VZRX01038979.1:0-11475 GCA_013398075.1 Notiomystis cincta | reverse complement strand
TTAGAAGAAGAAAGCAAAGAAAAGTAATTCTAATGTATATTCATACATAACAGAGACAGCTTAATTTGGGATTGGGGGAACCCACATTCTGATTCAAGAAGATCTGAAGTGGCAATATCATGAACATAAAACACAGCATTTCACATGGTCCTCCAGGAATTCGCTCTTGGGAAATACAGATCCTACTCTAGACACAGGCCCACAATACAAAGGACAAAGGAGGGCAAAGTAAAAAAAAACCAAATTGAAATGCTAAAAAGCTAAACACCTGGTGATGTTTCTCAGGAGTCCACTGCCTTCCTCTGACCATCACGAGTGCTCTGGGTGCTGGGACAAGGCAATGTACTCAGTTGAGGATCCCTCAGCAGAGCTCAGTCATTTCTGCCTGTGCACACTGAGAGCCAGAGCAGCAAACGTCAGACTGCTGCTACATCCTGCCAGCTGTTTGGCATAGCTGGAAAAAGCCCAGACTGAACAAAATCTGAGGTTTTCTTCAGCCTCTTAGCACTGAGCCTGTGGTGTCCAGTGTAATTTCAACAGCTCAAGAGAAGGAAGAGTTGAATCCTCACAGGGGACACTTGCTTTCCCATCTGTCTTCATGAACATACTTGATCAGAAATTCTGTCCTCCCCTAATGCAGGAGGATGTGCCTTGGTCAGGCAGAGAAACATGAGAATGGGATGTTGAGCTCAGCAAAACGAGGCATAAGTGTCAAAGCAGTAGTTCTCCTCGGTGCAGCTCCTTTCACAGTTTACTCTGTAGCAGGCATGAAACAGAATTCGATCCTGCCTCCCAGGAGGGTTTCCTGCCCTGGCAAGTCAGGGCCTACTAACCCATAGCAGGTCAAATGTGGACTGAATGCAGAAGGTGCAGCCATGCCAACTCTTGTGCCTTGACTGTGATTCCCACAATAGCTGGGTTTTTCTGCAAAATCTGCATCTCATGCAGTAACCAGGAATATTAGGTTTCAACTAAACAAAAAAACAACGTTCTGGGAATGCCTACGCTGAACAATGCGAGGTTATACAAAGACTCATGAGCAAGCTCTGAGCTAGCTGCTAACTGGCTAGGGCAGCACCATGCTCCTGGGCACAAGGAAGGCTGCTGCCAGTCCCAGCTGAGATCAATTAAGTGTTCCATGTGGGTATTTCCTGTGTAAATCTACATTTGGCCTAGGCAGTGTTTGCCTCTTATATTCACACAGGCTGACTTCCCCTTAAAGGCCCTTTTTATTGCCTCTGAAGGCCCAACCTGGGCATCATCCTTCAGAGCCAATAACTACCTGCATTTTCTGCAGAAGTGTGCACTATGCTTCTGCTGCAGAAGAGCTGCAATGGCTCCAGCCTCTTGCAGAGTAGGTGTAGCCATCCTCCATAAAGGGCTAATAATTTTTTTTTTTAATTAGTGAATCATATAAATATTTGAGAACCTCAGGCTTCTTTGTGACTACAGAAAATAAGTTTGAAAAACATTATCAAAAACTCAGAAGAAATAAAAAATCAAAATGGCACAGAAAGATCCCGGTGCTATTGAACAACCCACATACCTAGGAACAGATTACACACAACAACCTTACTATTGCACTGAAAGTCCTTCCATTCACTGGGATTCTATCAAAATGCAGAGAAACATACACTTCATAGCTACATGTCCCATGAAATGTGAGATATAATGGTAATACAGTTAAGAACAGAGCACATCTGCTCAGGTTGTACAGAACATCCCTTAGAATTTCTTGGTCTACATGAACATCAACGCTTCCTTGTCCTGCACTGGCATGTTGGCTCCTTACATTTTGGATGATCAACAGCATGACCTATGTATCTTTGTACCTACTCCAAGAGTTACTTGCCAAAATAGATGCTATCCTTGAATCTGAATAAGTGGCATTTTCTTGTCTTTCCCATGAGATAATACTAAAGTTCATATCTGAACAAGCTAAGTTTTGATTACTCTCCTCTTGTTTACAGCTTTGCATAAAATGCAAGGCCATCAAGTCAAGTTGTTTTTCAAATTCTCTAATCATACTAAACTTCCAGAATTAATCCTATAAACTGGATTCTCTGGGCTTTCAGAGGTTCCCTAATATGGTCATTAAATATCTAAGAGATGAGGACACCTCGCAAAAACCCAAATGAACTATAAACCCTTCAGACTTATCATCTGAAAAAAAGAAAGTTAGAGACAAAAGATATGGCAGATTACAAACTGGCGCCAAGACACAACTAAGGCACGTGCTTGATGAGAGCAGCAAAGATCCCCAGGATAGCACGGACAGAGCTGTTCAATATGGTCACAGAATTTGGAAATGGAAAGGGGATACTATTTGGAAGACTGACTAAGACAAGATTATCCAATACTCTGGTGATTTTTAAAATGGTCCTGAGGTGACATTACTTCATTTTTTTCACATTTAAAAATCAGGAAAGTATTAAAACCTGAGAGAAGTAGATGAGTGACTTATTTGGCATTAGACATCCAGATCAAACTCAGCTTGTTTCTTATTTAGTGCTGCATAAGATTCTAGCTACCCTTAGTGATGTCTCTGCAAATATTTATACATTTAATACAATTCAGCCTCCGATAGTGCTGCCATTTATGAGACCACATCTTGGTTAGATGAACTTTCTATTAACCCTGTGACAGATTTTACACAGAGTCTCCTCTCCTTCAGAGCCAGGAACTGAAATTTAACCTGGACTTCATGGAACTTCACTGGATAGATCAAATCAGTGCTGTGAAGAACCAAGTGTCCTTTCACCCATCTGTCATCTATCACACCGGTTCTTTTTTTAAACACTGGCTTAGAATTTAGCAGACACTCATGTAAGCAGCTCACCTGCCCTACTGAAGGGGCTGCTTAGCAGAGCTCGGCCGTGCATTCAGAAGCAGAGAATGCTTTGGCTCAAGCAGACAATTTCCTCTGGATGGTAAGGGCTGAAAAGACCTTCAGGACCTGACTTCATAGTAAAAGCAACCCATGTTTCAGAAGACCAGTAACTCATCTGCTTTGTGTTTGGCTATAATACAAGAAATATTTTTTTGTATCCACCCATTCAGGTAACACAGGGCTTGGCTTGACTAGAGCACAGCTAAGCTAGCTATAATGATGCTGGGCCAAAACATTTTCAACAAGTTGTTCAAACATTATTAGTTTTGTCCTGAAAAGAGCAACGTACTCACTTGTCTTGGGGGTTACTCACTGAACAGATGTTCAAACACTAACAAAGACATGCAGCGTCCAATTGCTAAGCCAGGATCTTGGGAACTTCCATTGCACTGTACTCCTGTTCTCAGCAAGCATAAGCCAGCACTTTCATCACATTTCCCTGTAACTAGAGTAAACAGAACTGCTTCCATCATGACAGGAGTGCAATGAATTAGGAAGATATCCCGGTTCCAAAGACCAGCATCAAGAAGCACAAAGTATTACAGGTTCAGTTGTTTGTTTCTTGACAGCTAAAATCTGTGAGGCCTGCACACAGTGAAGGTGACTGTGATGAACTGTTACGCTGTCATTTGTAATGTGTGCTCATGGCAACATACTTCTGAAAAAAGTTCAAACTTTAAAAGAAGAACTATTTCATTCTAAATTCCCCATGGCTCACATATGTTACAGAGTTCCAGCTGTATTACATGCCAAAAGAAGCTGAACAAATTTTCACAATAATTTAAAATTTTATCTTCATTTCCCATCTTTTATTGAACCAGACACTTCTTGTGTTTTTTTGAAGTGGTGTCCAAACAGAATAGTCTTAGGGGGGCTCTGTAACAGAAGTTGCTTAGACCATCCACGTACACAGATGCCATGGAGGTAACTACACGAGCAGTCTCTGTTTGTTGAGCCTTAGCTTCACCTCAAAGTCACCTCCACACTGGAGGAATTTCTTAAACACGGCCACAGATTTCCACAGCCCCTTGAGTCAGCAATTACCACACCTCTTTGTCTTGTTGATGATGTAGTGACAATAAACCTTTTGTGTGCAGGAGATGAACATGGCATGCTCTATGGCAAAGCATTCATTGATTTCAAGGCATTTTTATGTAAGCGAATTCTTGAGCCCCATTTCAAAAGCAATAAAGCAGCAGCTCTTTGTTTAACAGGGATAAGACCATGGCCCTTAAAAAAGGAAGGAGCTGATGAAATGAAAGTTGATCTGCTGAGGAACTGGTATGAAATATGATCCATTACTAACTTTACCAAGGTTGTGTCAGTGCAGTATTATCCACGCTCTGGGATCCTGCTGTTTCTTTTTAGAAATTGAGGAAGGTGGAGTGATCTGTGTCCAGAAGGTGCAGTTTTTCCATAACTTACATTCACAGCATGCACACATTTCTGTCACAGTATGCCAATTAAATGTTCTTCTCATAGACCTGACATTGTACAAATTCATCCTCTCTTGTTTTGCTATCAGGAAATCATCATGCAGCAAGAAGAAAAGAGGAATGCTGTAGGTACTATCTGAAGAGGAGGGTGACAACATATTTTAATGAAATTTAGAATATATATCTCAGAGTGAGTTATCTCAGTTGTACAGAATGAGATTTTCCATAGAAGACTGACTGATTCACTGAGGTCTCTGGTACATGCATTTCCTGGAAGGACACAAAATTCTGCGATGCAAACAACTTCTACTCTAGTAACTTCTGTGAACCAAATTTAGATATATTCTGGCCTGTTTTATTCTCCTCGTCATCTGCATAATCCACAGGAAAGCATTCAGGAAGCCTAACCCCAGACAAGCAAAGGACAAATTCTAATTTAGAGCTTTCAGAAGTCAAAAGTCCATGCATAGATGATTCAACAGATTTGATACCAGTAACTAAAATAGTATCTGCAGTTAATTAGCAGTTGGAGGTTCCAACAGCACTCCATGTTCCACAAATCACTAACATAGGAGCTTAAGCTCACTTTCACCTTCTACCACATCTTATCATCCCACTCTGTCACACAGAGAACTGTCCTAGGGGTTCGATCCAGAGACAGGTTTGTCACCGCCACAGCCTGGCAACAGGCACCTCCTTGGGAGTTCACAGCTTTTCCACTCTCCATTTGCCATTCAGAACTCTGTGCTTTCCTAGCCCCAGGGTTCCTCCTTAGCTCAGACTGAGTAGGATGTATTTCACGTCTTTGCTGAAGTAAATCACAAAAATGCTTTGCATATTTGGCAAGCAATACCCTTCCCCAACCTCTTCTATAACTAGATGCCAAGTCATGCTGTTTTACTAACTCAGTTGCTGAAAATTAGAATAGCACTTTCCATAAAGCCCACACTGCTCCAAGACCTTAGTTTGAGGGGTTGAACATTGTGTCTTTTATTCTGAGAGGGTGACTTCAAGTTAATTGCCTCACCATGAGGCCCTTTTGGTGGCATCAGCACCCTTGAAGCAGCATTTTGTCACACACTCCACTCCAAGTATAAACCATTGCTCACTCCTGGCTCCTGCACACAGAAAAGTAGCCATGTTGCAGCATCCTGCAGCAAGTCGCCTTCCACCAGCATTCTTCAGGCTGCAGAAGGCAAAAGTCAGTACAATGCTGCAGTTTACCAATGACCATACATTTTACTGCATCTTGTAACACACATGGTAATGGCCCAGAGTTGCAGAGAAGCAGTGCTTGATTGGGAATTGTTCCTGACAGGTGGAAACACTGTTGGCAATTAGTGGGGATTGCCACGCAAATTGCCAGCGGCAGGCAGCCTATTACCAGATATAGACCTGTGAGGAGAAGCACTGTGAAAACAGACTGAGTGCACTGTCACCTTCAGGGCCGCCTGCCAGTTCCAAATGTCAGGACTGTGCTACTGCAGGTCTCAGAATCCTGTCCACTGTAGGAGCCACTTGACATCTTAATAGGCTTGCCAAAACAAGGAGCATTAGCTATTCAAACCCCTGTCTCTCTGTTGCATCAACAAGTCTCTTGTATTTTAAACACTGCTAACAGCACTTACTGATGATGCTGAAGGGTGATCAGCACTCAGGAAAGCAGCCTTGCCTCTGTCAATGCCAGCATGATAAGTAAGGTGAAGAGGAAACAGAATGAAAATATTTAAGCCTTATTTAGTCTCAGCAAAACCTCGGGTAGTTCAGCCTGATCTACTGCCAACCCACTACATCTGGACTTGGTTTCTGATGAAAGCATCTACAGAAACAAATAAAGTGATATATTCCAGTCCTAACTAATGAGCAAAGCTTAGAAATAGTCTGTCATGATAAATGGAAACTATTCTGTTACAAATAACAAGAACTTGCATGGCAATGCAGTAAGAGAACTGCTGTAAGTGCTGAAGTCCTGGAACTCTCTTCTTAAGGATAATTACAAGGGGAAAGGCAATGCTGCATTTCAGTCAGAACAAAATGATACATTTCTATAACATGCGTCATCTCAACAACTTCATAGCAACTCTCAGCTGAAAAGTCCCTCTTGCTGTGACTAAGCAATAGTTGTCCTTGCTCTGTCAATGGAGAAATCGGAAGCATCGTCAGGGTGCTTTGTCTCAAGTCCCAAAGGAAACCACAGGTGGCCCCATGAACTGAGTCTACAGCGTACTCAATTGTCAGTAGAGTCCTGGAATGACAAAGAGCATCCTTAATAATACAGCAAACCCTCTCCAGGCACTGCTTCTCTAAATAAGCAAAGTGATTTGGGGTTTCATGTCTACAATAAAGATAATAGGAGTTAATTAATATGCTTATACAGCAAAGTGTTGACTCCCTTCAACAGACACACTCCACAAGTGTGCCTAGAGGAGCACGTAAACAACCTAATGAAGAAATTAGATGATGCTGAAGAGAATCGCTCTCTACACAATAACTGCTCTATTGACAACAGGATCTTGAAGCCAGTCCAGGAGTGAGCAGAAGTCACCTCTATATCATACCTTTATTGGACTGTGTGAAATAAGTCATCTGTCCAGTGTCTTGTGAAGAGGAACTCATAATACACGCATGGAAGCACCTTCTATCCAAACAGTCCCTACCAGGAAACAGCTCAGGTCACATCAGTGAAGTAATTCAGCACAGCAGAGTGAAATCCACCATTGCTACTAGACAAGGACACAGTATCTTACTACTCCTCCTTCTTCTCTCCCCACTATTAATCAATAAAAACACAAAACCAGCCCTCCTGATGGAATGATAAGTTGGGTCCCCTGGCATTCTGTATGTTAAGGAACACACAGTATGGTTGGATACCAGCAGGTACAGGTTTCAAGAAGCTGAAAACCAAGAATTTATCCCAGCAACTATTTTGCTCTGTTCATGATCTCTTTCACTGAACAGAATTAAGTAGTACTGTAACGTTAAGGATGTAAACAGCTACAATTACTGGCTTCTGAAGAAGGACACTACTTATGCAAGTGCCATTGGACCTTACTAAATAGATTTAACTTTACCCTTGCTTGCTCTGGATACTTACATTCTTTGAAAATTCATAGTGGTAAGTTTTCACAACAATTATGTGATGTGTTCAGAGCGGAAATGCCCCTTCCTAATTAACAACTTCATATGTGCTAAAGGTGAAATCCCCACTCAGGTCTAAGTAACCACTGAAAATATTATGCACTGAAACTATTGTAACACAAAAACCCTAATATTTTTAAATTCTCAGAATTTTAGATCTTGCAGAAAGTCGTAGTTTTCATTATCTCTTCATAATCCAGTACTTTCTATTTCCCAATGTGACCAGCTATTCATTGCTTTCCCACAGTGAGAATCCTCAAAAAACCATTATTGCCAAAGCGTGGCTTGCAAATCAGCACATACACATACAGGATCTTCATAAATCCTCATATTGATTTTAAACATGGACATTTCACATGAACAAACATGAGAGAAAAATAGTAATGGCAGGATCCACTTCACCTGACTGGAATTAGTAAAATGTCAGCCATCTAGACAGTTGCCTCTGTAGTCAATGGTGAGCAACAAGGGCTTTGAGGGGACAAGTAATCCTGTCCTACAACAAACATATAAGCTGGAACAACTCACCACATGGCACTGCTTTTCTTTCTGTACTCATTATGGAAAGAACCTGGAAATCTAGGGGTTTTTAACAGAGGTGTGAGTTTCCCCTAGAAATGACAGCAATAAAATCTCTGCCACAGTCTCAGGTGGCAATAGCCAAGATCATGACATCTAGCTAGATATGGATCACGGTACACAGGCAGCAGCCCCCATTTGTGCAGGGCTGTTCTCATTCCCTGCTACATGGAGACACTTAATCCTTTACAGGAAGGAAGGGAACAACTGGCACTGAACAGGCACACAGATTTCTTCTCCCATCAGAACAGTATATACATGGCTGGGTAGCATCAGCTTATAATAGACTTAAGTGTGTGGGTTTTAAAGCTGTGGTTTGTGTTGGCAGTGAGATTGTTTGAAGCCAACCATATTTGGGGGAAATACCACAGCTAAAGGGGTCGATTCCAGATTGGAAATATGGCTGTACTTAAAATATAGAGTAGGCTATGCTGGAATATTTAGGATCCTGCGGCATTAAGATAACTAACTGGTTGTATGGCAAACAGCAGAGCTCCTTGGTGGAAGTGGAAGGTCTGGAATGGTAAAACAGCAGCTTCATAACAGGGTCACCCTTTCACCTTCCCAAAGTTCCCATGGGGACTGTGTGGCTGTACATTCAAATTAACTAAAATCCTGGCACCCCTCTGACAGAGATGAGGTCAGGGCCCATCTCATAAAAGCTGTGTTAGGTCTATATTCCTCAGAGGAAAAAATCTGCACCCTGGCTGAAGCCATAGTCTTAAGGATGGTCATTAATCACTGGTGGTCTCTGGATACATCATCTTTGGAGTACTGGGGGATCTGGACAGCTGTACAAATTGTAATAGTGTAGCCAATAAAGTGTAATGCATTTAAACATAAACTGCTTAACATATGCTGCACTGGACAACAGAGATGGTAAGGAGTCCTCCCAGCTGGCTACACAGTTACCAGAAAAGTGCAAGTTTACTCATTTCCAACCTGCTTTACTGCTCCTGTGCTAACAAACACAAGGATTTTAGTAATTGTAAAATCAGGTTGCATTCCAGGAACAGTCAATATCAGCTGTATTTAACAGGCTGTTCTGGTGGATGCTGTTGTCAGATTCTGTTGTCAACAGATAAAAAAATACAACACCAAGAGAAAGAAATATAGATTATGTCCATGAAAGATTTATGTACATTATTGATCATGTAAATCCAGAGACAACATTACAGAATGGAAATGGAATGAGCTGTTTCCTGAAGTAACATTTTAGACCATGACCTTTTTTTGCACCATACTCATCTATTTAAAGAGATGGCAAAAGCCCTGTGTCACAAGGCAACCCCACATCTGCACAGAATAACTATGCTGCATTCTTTATTTAGGATTTGATTTGGCAATTTAGTAGACAAACAGCCTTTTCCAGGAAAGTCCACTGACTGCAAGGCAGTCGCTCACGTAGGCAGAGATTTCTTTTTCAGGCAAGGGTTTTTAGGCATCTGTTAATACATATTTGTATGTCCCAATTAAACTGAACGCTTACTATTGTAGTCCCTGAACCTATATAACAACTATTTCAGGTCATGTAGCAATAATACTTAAAATATATTTTTATTCCTGTTAACAGTTTTAATATAAATTGAGTGATGTGATCCTAAGCTACAGAGGGATATTAATTTGAGCTCTAGAATGTCAACAGGAGGAGAAAAGGCAGTTCATCTTGGTAACAAAATGCTTCATTATCAGTCTGCAAAATACACATGACATTTAGAAGACAGTGATCCTCATATCCTACTGAACTTTTGCAAGGATCTGTTACAAAATGCCATTAGCAACTGATAGATTCTTGTAGCTTTGGGACAGAAACAAATTGGCTCCCACCAGCAGTCTCGTGACCCACAGCATGGTTAACACGAGACCCAACACCCTCCTGCAATGATACAGTCCTGCACAGCAGAAGTCCTCATCACATGTGAGGCTCTTAAATTCATGAACAACACATTGTCTTACTAAACTAAATTACTTGGATTTAGGGATATTTATCATAGAGATAAAATACAATACAAAATTTTCACTGATGAGAAAGTTAGTTCAAGTTAATGACACAAGTTGACATTTAGGCAGCCCTGGACATCCTCAAGCAGCTGGACAAACATTAAATTAGCTTTGCTGCATTTGGAGGTACATAAAGTAGGTACATGACACTAGGCTTATTTTTATATTAGGAAAACATAGAAGCCAAAGCTGAAATTATTAAAAAGTGGTTCTGTTTGTTTAATTTTGCTTCCACAGAAGTCAATGGAAAAATTGTCAGTCACAGATTTGCATTTCCATGGGATCCCTTTATTCTCCTGTGGTAGGGCAAAAAGCCTAGTTTTAAGTATCTTGACCCTGCCAGGCAGTGTAATGGAGCCTTAGTGGAATTAAGAATTAGGCCTTCATCAGCTTGAATTGGATTTACGTAACTGCTGTGTGCTTTTGAAAATTACCAAATTTTGAAAAAACCAAAACAATCAGATTATTTGACCAATATGACACAACAGGCTTGTGACAGACAGTAGAACTCAGTTTGTCTGACAATAGTGAGCACTAGACCAAATCAGTCCCTCAGTATGCTTCTAGCTTGGAAGAGGACTCAGCTACATAGAAATCTTTAAATTGTTTTAAAGGACATTTTAAAAATAGAAATGATATACAACATTTGATCCAACGATGATCACCCATTACCAAGCTGCTCAAAAGTAAATGCCATCCATGAAAAGCTTCTTTAAGGGGAGAACAAGATAAAAATGCAAAGGCTTCCCACCATTGAAAGATGGTAACATCAACCAAGTTATTTCAATAATGCATGTAAAAGATGGACAAAGGCAGAAAGGCCGAAGGGATCTTGTAGAAATAGGATTTCAGAAAGGATCCTGGCTAAGAAGATGGGCCTGAAGGGAGTGTTGAGGCTATCTACCCTCGCTGGATACCAACCCATTGCATGCACTCTGTATGGATACTTAATTCCTCTAGCTTCCAGCATGATTAAGTCTGAGAAATGGCCTGCATGTGGATATATATGTATGACTTGGGGCTGAAATGCTCTCTCAAGAAAACCACCCAAGTTTGTTTAAAGTTCTATCAGCTCAGTAGGTTGTTCCCTCTATCCTCCCCCTTCCCTCCTCCATCAGTGGTTACACTTTAACCATGTATGGAAGAGTTTACAGAGGTCTGAGCCATTAAAACCTACAGAGAATAGAAGAACTTGGCAAATATGAAAAGTAAGCATTTTAAATGGCTCTGAGACAGCCTGCTTCCCCTTGCTACTGAAAACGTGATAGATGTGTTGCCATTTCTGTGTAGCAGATCACAATCTGAGGTTTTGGACAAGTCTATAAACTTAACTACACACACTGTCCCCCAAACTGTTCAAATACAAATTAACACGGCAAAACCTGCAGGGAATATTTTGATCTTATTTAAGACAACAAAACAAACAAACAC
>VZRX01038978.1:0-11808 GCA_013398075.1 Notiomystis cincta | reverse complement strand
TGATTGTGAAGAACAGCCTGGCAACACAGCAGCACTCTCAGAAAGTGGCTCCATTGGAATTGGCATTCCATAGACAGCATGGGGAATGGGTTTATAATTCAGCTGACAAGAAGAATTGCATTTTGCTGGAGCAACTCACAGGCTCCCTTCCCCTCTTTGCAGGTGGCCTAACACAGATTAGAAATGGAATTCACGCCTGCTGTCTCCTGAGCTGGAAAGAAGGGGCATATACATTCCAATAAAGCTTTGAAATACGGATTTTTTTGCCTCTTGGTTTTCCTGCTGAAAGAGCTGTAAGATTTAAGCAGGATACAGGATGAATCTGAATAGACAGCTAATCATGTATTTTAAAAATCTATCTTCCTTAGGGAAAAAACATTTAATCTGTGATTTCTCTATTTAAATTAACATTTGCTGTGCTGCAGACTGTGCTGAGGAGAAGAAAAATCCTTAATTTGATTTTTAAAATATGAGAAGCAACTGTACCTTTAACTGAGTGAAACTGGCTTTTCAGACTGACAGCTCCAGGCATGCAGAGCTAGCGAGTGGATAACACCCTGTTAGGATGTGTGGGTCTGGGATGGGGTTTGCATTACCTTAGTAACATGCTTGCTCAGTTCTGCTTTACAGTCTGTCTCTTCCAATTATGCTGCTCATTGTGGGCACATCAGTCAGCTGCAACGCTGACAATGACAAGGCTGCAGCTGGCTGCAGGTGTCTCACACCAGGCAATCTTACTGACCACACTCACTCTCTAATCTCCACATTCCAAACTGCCTTCTTTCCCCTATAATCTCCATGAGATCAGTACTGGGAGCTGCTTGTTTGGGCAGAGCTTCGTGTGCTGTTTCATGAGTTTCGTGGCTCTCTGTGGGAGCACAGGTACCCAAACTCTGCAGCCAGACCAGAGCAGGGAGTTTGAAAGAATCTCCTCTAGCTCAGCAGCCCCAGCTGTCCTCTTGCCACAATTAATTTGTCATTAGGAGCGTGGCCTGTTCCCCACTGCAGCTCTGCTGTTGGCAGACAAAAGGCCAGCCAGCTGCAGGGAGCTCATCTGGATTGCCAGTGACTCCTGACGACCACGGAGCAGGGAAGGAGATCTGCACACCAAAGGGGCCACAGATCCCAGCAGTGCAGCTCTGCCCTCCCCACCAGCCCAGAGGGAAGCCCTGGCTCTGCTGCTCCCCTCCCTGCTGCCCTCAAGCTCTCATGCTCTGAGTTTGGTTCTCCTGTGGTTTACCAAAGGCTATAGATGAACTTAACTGTTCTTAAAAATGCCATTTTGCAAAGGCATTTACAGAAGCAGCAGCAAAGCCAGATGACCTTTCAGATTGCTTGTGGTGTTTATTTCAAGGCAGGAGAAAGAGCAGTAAATACTGAGCCAGGAGAGCTCATCTCTGAAAGCCCTTTTAAGCAGACATTTTACAGGATAAAACCCACTGCAATCTGCAAGCAGTACAGTGGAGAAATAAATCCAGAACTGTGTCAGTAAGAGCAATACCTCTGGGGCCATTCTGGGGAATTATTTTGTCTCTGTTCATATGTATAATATCACCCTGAATGTTTGCAGGGGCCTCCTGATAGGCTGCTCCTTTTCCTCTTCACAAGGGAACACCTTCCAAAAAAACCAACAACTTGTAACCGCACACTAAAAACCAGATACAGTTCATGAACCAATTGCTCCTGAGAGGGTCACTAAACTCTGTGAGCTGCCCTATGTCCCCAGCACTAACAGCAGAGATGGGCTGTGTTACCCTGAGGGAGCTGATGGACCCCACTGGGCCCCCACCAGCACCAAATCCAGGACCTGCCCTCAGCTGCCAGGGCACTCCCAGCACTCACCCCCTCAGCACCTTGCCCTGGGCGTGCAGGTCTTCCCTCAGAGCTGAGCCACACCACGTTACAGCTCCAGCAGCCTGTGCTCCCCACGCCATGTGACTGTCCAGGACACCACATCTTCCTCATTCCCAAGGCTGAGCTGGCAGCTTTGTGCCTCCTCCAGGGAGGCACTCCTGTGCAGCCGTGCCACGTGTGCTGCCACCAGTGCCCCTGTGCAGCAGCTGCCACCTCCTGCCAACAGGTGCACGAGCAGGTTCTGCTTTGGCACACGAGGGGAGAGTACAGGCAGTGCAGGAGGGAGAAATGCCAGCAGCAGGAAGCTGCCTGCAGGTCTTCCGTGATAAGCTGTGGAGCATGGGCCAGGAGAACGGGCCAGCAGCCCAAGGAGGCTGTAGGGGCAGAGGTGGAGGTGATGGGAACCTGCCATGTGCCACATCTCAGACCCCACTAAGAGACCCTGCTAGAACTGGTACAGACAGTCAGCCCCAAGCAGCATGGTTAGGACTGCAGCTCCCCTAAGCAGAGTTAAAAACAGGTTGTACAACACAGATTTGGGTGGGTTTACCAGGATTCTGCAGACAGCTGAGCTGGTCCAGCCAAGCAGAGACAGCAGTATCCAGAGGGAGGGTGGTCCAGACTGAAAACTTAATATAGAACACAAGCCTTTTCCAGGAAAGGTGTTTGTTGCAGATCCTGGCAGCTTTCCAGCTCTTACATGCTTTTAGTTTTGAGCAGGTGTAGTAAGGAAAAACAAAGGACAGGCAGTCCCATTTTCAGACACACAGGATCATGACTCAGTTAGCAGCAGACATTGCCCTGCAAAGCACTGGTAAAGGCACATCCAGAACCTGAAAGGGGTCTGAGCCTCACACCCAACCTCAGAAATCCCTGACTTGATAACGTTACCTACAAGAGATATTCCTATCCTGTCCTGGATCAAAGGAGTCTAACCAAGGAAGGACTAAATAAATGAGCAGTGCTGCCTGTTTTGAAGAAGCCCACACCATGAGCTTGTACATTACTGCACAGACATCTCACTGTTGTGTTTTTCAGTACATTGGGAGCTTGGATGTCCCCAGGCCCAACAGCCGCGTGGAGATTGTGGCAGCCATGAGAAGGATCCGGGTAAGTTCACAAGAGCTGAGCCCCACACTGAGTTAAAGGTTACACTCCCTGGAGTCACCTGGTTCTGCATTCCCTCCAGCCCTGCCTATCTGGAGCTCAAATCTCAGCACAGTCAGGTTTGCAACAAGCTTCTCCAGAAATTCCCAAGGTGTAGGCCCAGCCTGTGCTCTTTGCAAAGGGATCGGTTATCAAAGCTCAAATGGAAGCCTCTCTTCTGTGCTGAGCAGCCATGGGGCTTCTCCTTGAACCTAAGAGATTTATTTAGCCTGTTTGGAATTGTGTGTGTGTGAAAAATAAGCTGTACACAATGTGCTCCACAAAAGCACTTGAGTTCATTGACAGTTCCAAATATATTGTGTTATATATTGAAATATCAGTGCCCTGACAGATGTGATTGATGTAAATCCCATCTGACTAGACTGTGTGGATTCTGCTGCTCCTAGAATAATTTGCTGCTGCTTCCCCCATCCTCCAGTACAGTTTTACAGTTCCTGTTTCTCATCACCAAGCCTGCTCTCTTCCTGCTCTGCCCCTTTATTCTGCAGAGCAGCCTGTGAATGCTCCCCAGATTTAGCTGTGATTAGCAGGGTTGGGTGGCTTACATCTGTTCATGTATAACCAGTTCAAGTGCATCTCCCCCAAAAGGCAGTGCAATTGTTGGGGCTGGCTGAAGTTTTGCAGGGGTCTTAATTCTGAGCCTTTTCCTATGTCTCTCATCAGCTGAAGCAAGTTTGAGAATCTTCCATTTAAAGCTTTGAAGGGATTATCCTATTTTCCCCCCTTCCCCCACAGTGTTTAACCATCTAATTTTCCTTTAGAATAGTGCTTTTTAAACTTAGCCTGTAACTGGCTGGGGAGCTGATGTATTCATCTCCAGCCAAGCTTAGAAATGACATTCCCCTCCCTTTGCCTGCTCAGACTATTAGCACAGCTCTTGCTCAGAACACAGTGCAGCAGCAGTCTAAATTGCCTGGTTATTTATGGAACAGGTGAATATCTGTAGGAAGTAAAAGCAATAGGTGAAGTCTACCAGGGCAGTTTAGGTGCTGGCATAATTCTTGTCCATTTTTCATTTCAATCAATATTTATCATCAGATTTGATGCTGCACTTCTGCTGATCTATGACACCCTTGTAAGAAAATACAAAGAGCATTTTAATATCTCTTAAGATAAAGAGTCACATTCTGTTTTCACACGTGCTCTTGCCACAGTGGTACCTAGCTCAGAGCTTTGGCAATGAATTCCATTCTTGAGTACCACAAGAAACACGTAAAAACCCCATTCTGCATTCCTGGGTGCCATCACTTAATCTTGTCTCACAAGATTTTTAAAGTAGGCATCCAGTAATCTATACTGAGTTTTTAATCTTGGAAGCCCGTTCCAAAAAGGGAGGGCTTCCCTTTTCATGTGCACATTGTACAGCAGGATCTTATTCAGACACTTCCTGGCTGCTGAGCGGAAGATGCTCCTCTATTGAAGATAGTTAATTGGCACTGATCCTTAATTAGAGCATAAAGAATGAACTGGGAGGTCTTTGAAGAGAATTCTAGTGCACAGAGTACCCAACCTAGGAACTGAGGGAAGATGGGGGTTATTTATGTAGCGTTCATTTGCATGCAGAGGCCTTGTCTGTACCAGAGTTTTTTCCCATGGACTCTCAGCAGCACCAGTTACAACTGGGAGGAAACAGTGGAGGAAGCTATTGGGAGAAATGAGTATTTTGCTCCTGTGTTATTGTGAGTGGCAGTGCCTGTTTGCACTGCAAGAGTGAGCGAAGTCCCACAGCCCTGCCAAGCGTTGGCTGGGGCATGTCGTGGTGAAGCTTTCATCCTTTGTGCACTCCAGCGTTCCACTGGGATTCTCCGCTGGAGCAGAAGGGAAAAGTCGCTCGGTACAAGCCCCGGCAGAGCGCTCCCTGCGCTGCTCCCTGTGCCCTGCACGGCGGGAGGGGGCGGGAGCCATCCCGGCGCTGACAGAGCCGGCCCACGGCGCAGGAGGGCTCTTACTCACCGCTTCTGCCGCTCCGGAGCGGCAGGGAGGAGGATGAGGAGTCACAGCTCTCTTTTCCAGGCTGTGTCAGAGCTGGTTACTCATCAGTAAATTGATACAAGCGCCAAAACTGCCTTGGGGGAAAAGCCTTCAGCTGCTGTGCGCTCCAAGTGTCCTGAGAGGGTCATAAGGAAAGCAGCAACAGCAGGTGATGAGTCTGGTCCTTGGCATGTTCTGTGTTTTTACTGGGCTCTTTTACCAGTTACACCTGAATTATACCAGGGACCCCAGGATCAGCTCAGTGGGATTCTCCATGCACAAGCAGGGCAGTTTGCCTGCAGACTTCAGGACATTACTCCCAGAGAGCCTCAAGTAACAAGTTTTAGCATTAGCCTGCTGAAATCCTGACCTGCTCTTGGGCAGTAGGTGTTTGAGGTGCACTCTCTTAGTAAAGCTTAAATCCATATTCTGGGCTGAATGGATGCTTGTAGAATTGCTAGCAATGCTCCATTAGTCACACATTAGGTCCCATTTCATAACAGACTGGAAAGCCTTGTCTCATCATGTTCTATGCTTCCACTGGAGAGAATGCAAATGCAGTAGGTAGAACAGGGAAGCTGCTGTTCTTAGCTTCCCATTATGCAGAGCTAGACAACTTTAAGTTTGCTAATCCTCCCAGTGGATTATTAGCTGCCTACAGCTGCCATGTTGTTATTATATGATCAGAGTTCAAGCTAATCCCTCTACCTCTTGCCCTGGCAGGGGAGGTGATGAAATGAGTTTGCAGCTTGGATAAATACACTGTACCCTGACAGGCACAGCGAGGGCCTGCTTAGGAGAGTCCAATTCATCACACAGCTCCAAGCACCCCAGGCAGGTGTTCCCCCACCTCCCAGGGAGCAGCATCTGCTGCCTGCAGCTGCCTGAGGCTATCCAGGTCTGGGTGTCTGGCAGCTCCCGTGCCCTGTCAGCGTTCTGGTGGAGCTGGCTTTCTGCTGGAGTGGATTCCTCTGCAGCTACTGGAGCCTTCTCAGCACCCCAGGGAGTTTATGTACAAGACAAGACCTTTCCTCCTGCACAATTCAAGTGGTAGCTAATGTGAAGATGGGTTTTGTAAAACACAAAACACTTCCTTGAAGCTGTTGAGGTTGCTTGGAAAATCTTAGCCTGGGAGACCAGGGAATGGATGGCTTTAAGTGCAGCTTTAGCATCACCACATGTCCTGCATGCATTCCCCAGAGCCAGCACTGACCAGAGGAGAAAGTCAGCTGTTCCCTTCCTAGAGCACCTCTACCCTCAGTCCAGCACTTCAGAGCCAGCTGAGCAGGCCCAGTGAAATGCTGCTATTCTGAGTGGTGAGTTGTACAAGGACACAGTAGGAGTAAGTGACAAAGCTTGTCATCCCCACAGACAGCCTGCTGCCAGCAATTCCCCAAGACACTCCATTTATCTACCTTTAAGGCACAGAATCAGTTTCCCTGGAATTTGCACTTAAGAATCTCTGAAGCCTACAAATTTCAGTTCTGTTTGGAAGGTTTAGCTTGGACCTAAGCAGGTATTGACACTCAGAAAGGAGCCAGATGTTGGATTATTTAATCATTCTATAAGGGAACAGCCAACTGGTGCTGTGCCCATCCAAACACCAGGATGAGCAAACAGGAGGCAGGCATCCAGGCTAATGTGTCTTCTGTTACCTCCACATTTCTTGGACTTAATTTAATTGAGAAGCCTTTTCCCCCAGAGGCCAGTGTGCCAGAGAAACAGAAACATTTCTAAATCTCCACACAGGATACATGAGAAGTGCCTGAGCTCTCCTTGGAATGAGAACTGGGTTCTCACTTCAGCCTCCCTCTTATCCTGATCTTTCTTGCTGCATCCATCTTTGAGCAGAGCCTCAGCACTTTGCAGTTTCTCCACACAGTATTTGAGTGAGGAAGTGCAATCCAGCCACACTGTAAGTCAGACTGACTGCCAAGTATCAACTGGTAGTGTTGAAGTGTGACATGACAGCAATTTAAATCAGGATGAGTAAGTTACAGTGCTACTGCACAAACTTGTGAAGCAGAGGCAGCAGAGACAGCTGCACAGAACCTGCCTCTGCACTCCAGAGTCCCAGTCCCAGAGCTGGGCTGGCTCACACAGCACCTTGCACTTAGAGCCCTGCCAGGCTGTAAATGCCAATGGTTCAGGAGCAAATATGGATGTGATTTATCTGCTCTTCCTACAGAAGGAGAGGAACCAGGTTGACAGCTGGCAGAGGGCAGGGAGACTGCCTTCAGCCCTCTCAGTTTAATTTATTACTGTGTGACAGGTTTCAGAGGTAGAGATGTTTCATTGTGCATGAGATTGTTCTAGAACACAGTTCCCTCAGTTTTCCCAGGCAGGCAGCTTTTCACTACAGAAGTGCAGCAAGAAAACTGCTCCACAGATTCCTCTGACATATTCTGCCTATTCCCTATATAAGCCCTTCCTGGGTTACTATGCTCAGAGCTGTTTTCCTGCCAGCTTCATGTTAATCTGAGCTGCAGTTGTGATCAGAACTGAAAAAACAGAGAAGCTGAACTCAGAGCTGATGGGTTTCTTGGTTAGCCTCTGCAGCCTCTCCCTTTATACTGGAGTTACTTGGTCAGCTGTAGCTGAGGCACAGACTCAAACATGGAAGTGCAAAGTGCTGGAGCACTTGCCCTGGGGTGCAGACCTCTGTACTGCACACCAGGAGCTGTTGTTGTTGGATGGGAGTTTGTTCTGCTGCAGTTCCTGGAGGGTTTTCCCTTTCTGCCTCTTTGGAAGAGCATCCAGATGCTCAGCTAATGATAGCCCTGGGCTGTGACAGACAACAATCCTAGTATCTTAAAATATTTCAGCAACCTCAGACTGCTGGGGTGGACCTTTCTTTAGCTCTCAGAACACCAGGCACCTTCCTTTCATTTACAGGAAGGTGCAGGAGAAACAGATGACAGTTCTGACAAGGTTAGAGTGTGAAACAGGCATCTCTTCCTCCTTCTCCCCCACACCAAGAAGACATTGTATTCTCCCCAGAGTATGCTCCAAGAGAGCATCTTTTCCTAGGAATCCTTCCCTGCATCTCTGGAGAGCCATGCAAGGGTTGTTTACCCTGCTAAGCATTCGACACAGCCTATGGCCTCCAGGAGAGAGCTGTGGTTCCAGGCAGCCAAACCAATATACATAAGCATGTACAGACTTGCTCTGGCACCTTCTGCAGAATGTCTGGTGTCAGTTCTGCCTCTTCTCCAAAGCAGAGGTCTAAGAAAGGCTCCTGCAGCTTCACACAGGCAGTGTGTGATCAGCCCACAGGACTGCTCAGCTCCAGGTCCCCGAAATACCAGTTACCCTCAGGGTCCCATCCATGAGACCAAGCATCTGAACCAGTTTAAGGTTTCTACCACACAAGATTAAGCTAATTTGGTTTACCTTTCCAGGCCCTGGCAAAATACAGCAAGTGTTTTCAGGATAGCAATTAAATGTTAATTGCAGCTAAGTTTAGCCCTAATGCCTCATTAGTTTGTTTTCCTCTGTTTGTTGCAGCTATAGCAGAGTCTCCTGCACGGGGCTGGGGATCAGGCTGGGCTCCCCAGGAGGCAGGAGTCCCACCCTGTGCTCTGAGGCTCTCTGAGCCTTGCCAGAAAGCTCTTACCTGCTCCTACCCAGGGCAGGCAGCCCTGAAACCACCACATTCAATGCACTGCTCTGCTGAGAAGCATTTTGCTGCTCCACACTGCAAATGGCCCCCAGGTTTGGCTCCCACAGTCTGTTTCCTGGTCCTTAGGAAGGTAAGGGCCCTGACAGCCATGCCACCTTATCTTAAGGGATAATAAACACATGACAGGTCTTACCTGTGTGCAGTACAGGATGCTGAAGGAGGTGAGCCCACTGGCAGAAGTGCTGGCAAGAATCCATTTCTGCAGGCAGAACAAGTGGCTTCAGCTGGAGCCTGCAGGAGCTGCCACCTCCGAGGCACTGCTCCTCACCCCGCTCCCATCCTGCCTCCAGGCAGGACTTCCTGCCCTGCCACTGAGTTCCACAGCCTCTCCCCCCCTTCCCAGTCTGCCCTGCAGCACCAATTAGCCAAAACACCAGGTGGGAGGAGGTCTCCCTGGGCTCCCTTGCCATGATGGGCCCAGGAAGGGAAAGGCTGGGTGGGGAAGGGTGGGTCATGCAGGTGCAGCTCCTTAGGCCTCCCTCCATGTGTGCTCTGGTCCAGGGCCACCTTGACAGGCTCTGGTGTGCTTTCCTAGCTTTACAAAAAACATAATTTAAAATGTGGAAGCTGGCTTTCCAGAAGAACTGAGTCTGCCATGTCTCAGACAAACCCAAGCTTGTTTTACCCATTTTCTGCTGTTCATATTATCTTAAAACAAAGGGAAGAAGCTCTTAATGAGCTGTTCCTGCAGTGGCATCATGCACAGTGTTTCTAGGCAGCATTGTGTGACTGTGGTGGAGAACTGACTATGCTCTGCTTGTGCATCTTGAGTGGGAGGAGAGGAAAAAACACCTCTGAGATTACACAAGAATCCAACCTTCTGCTCACTGCTTGGGGGGTTCTCACTGTGCCACAGACTGCCCCACTGACTTAGAAACTCCTGCAGATTTCCACCCTGCTCATCTCCAACCCTAAATCACCCCTAGACTTCCTGCCACAGAATAATTAGTTACCTTCTGTCACTTAACCTCTGAGCTGAAACGAGTGGGAGCTGGTCAAGCTGAGAATACAGGCCACTGTGCCAGAGGACAGCTTAGGGCATTTTCAGTAGCCACATGCTCTGACCCAGTTTTTGAGGAGTGGCCAGTGACCAGGGATGCTTCAGTTCCTCCACCCTGTTCAGAGCACGGGGCAGGGTTGATAACAGATGGGTGGAGGGATCAGTCAGTGAAATGTGTCATCTCCAGGCAACAGTGACCTGTACTGCCTTCCTCAGAGCCCTCAGAACTCCCTGGCTTCTCCAGCGAGGGGGTGGAACCAGTCAGGCACATTAATTCTGTTTTGCATAAGAGTCATGGTGGATCAGAGTTTGGTTGAGGGCTAATAAAAGCAGCATTTAAATGGATAAAAGCTAAATTAAAATGTTAGTGCTAAATAGAACAAGACAGAGCTTTTTGTCTGATGCTGAATCTTGGCAATGAAGCAGGTAGCTTTTAATTGTAAAATAAAGTGGCTTTAACAGTATTATCATTATATTACTGAAGCGTTTAATTTCACCAGCTAAAATATCACTGTATGAGATCTCTGCAAAGCTTTTATCTAGTTTGAAATAAAGAGGCTTTTTCACCAATTATGTTATTGGTTGTAGAGTATTACAGAGATGAAATATAATGGCTTTCAAATTACATTCTGGTGAAGAACACTCAGCCACAACTCAAAGCTGCTTCTTTGTTGGTGCCTGAAAAAATGTAATTGAGAAGGTAACCAGAGTGTAGAGAGCACATTGGATTGGCTTGGTAACGAGGAGCTGCCTAAATCTGAGTGACAACTGCAGGGGCACAGAGCTGGGGCTGCCCTTGGCGTGGAGCAGAGGCTCTCCTGGTGTAGATAATACAAGTGCAGGGGTGGATTTCCACCAGGGCAGGGTGAGGTGTCTCAGGAACAAAACAGAATAACCCATGAAGATACAAACACTTGAATCTGTCCTGTGAGTCTCTCTCCCTGCAGAGAAAAATCTGAAAGGAAACCAGCCTGTGGCTACAGTGTAATCCCCATGATTTGAGCCTTTCTGGATCTCGGGTTGGGTCTGTGCTGGGCACAGGAGAAAGGCCAGACCCAGTGCACAGCAGTGGGTGCCCCTGTAGATGCTGTCTTGATTTTGTCCCATGCAAGGGCCCTTTGTACTTCACTGATCAGTGTTCTGAGGAGAGGGACCCTGAGGGACTGTAACCACAAAGCCAAATTCAGCCCAGTAAAATAAGATTTGCTAACAATAGCCTGGTTCCACACTTGCTTTCTTCGATGTGCTTTGCTCTGTACTAAATGAGGCCTGAGGGCAGACAGAATCCATGCTACTTTGCATAGTACTTTGACAAGCTCCTTCATGTTTTGACCAAACAACAGCGTGATAAATCTACAGCATAAAAGTCCTGAATGGGCCCCTGGAAGGAAGGATGCTTTGATGAGGGAGCAGGGATTTTTTAAAGGCATTATGGAATGGTTTCATTTCTTTCCTGCAGCAGTGATTAGACATTCTTTAAATGTGCTTTCCCTGGGCCAGATGGGTTATTTGGACTAATTGGCAACCGCCTGACAGCTTTCAGGACACCTGAGTCACTTCCCACTTCCTCCATCCTTCTGTCAGTGCTGCTGCAGAGATCCTGCTGGGTAGATCTGCTGGGGGGCAAGATGTGGCCCTGTGCATTGCAGGGAGCATCCCAGGCCAGGGCCCCAAATCTCCCTGTTCCCTGCACAGCCAGGTCCAATGTACTCCCTGGAATCCCACCAAACCCTCTGAGCTCCAGGCTTTGCTTCCTAGAAATCAAATTCTTGTTGTCAGAGGAAGAAGAGCAGAGGGACGTGCTCAGGTCTGATGCAGTGTGGTGGAGGATGAGGCAGGAGGTGCTTCAGGAGGGTGTAAGGCACAGGGGTACACAAAGGACACCTGTTGAGTGTCCCTTGCCTGCTGCAGAGCCACACACAGCTCCTGGAGCACTAAAGGTTCAGTGATCCCACAGCATCATGGACCTGCTCAGTCCTGCTGCAGCCTGTGCTCGTGCTGTTAATGATTACAGGGCATAAACTTCCATCCCAGGCACATTCTCATGTTGTTGCCCCCCAGGGCAATGCTGGTCTCCTGCTCATCTCGCTTCCTGGCATGCCAGCTGCTGGCAGGAGCTGTGAGTGGGGCAGGG
>VZRX01038977.1:0-12620 GCA_013398075.1 Notiomystis cincta | reverse complement strand
CTGAGCATCCAGAGCAGCTGGAAAAGTTAGGGCACAGACCAGGGGCTTGTCTCTTTGTGGGTTAAGAATTAAGTACAAAGGAATCTGAGCTAAATATGATCGTGATTTTACAGTGCATTCAGGGTGTCTCAGATGGAGAGGGAAGTTAGGAGGATCAAAATGCTTTCTTTAAAATGTGGAGCCTGAGCCTGCTTTTGAAGCTACAGAGTGCTTTTCTGCATGATTAGTTTAGGCTGTGGCAGCACGGTTGTGGATGATAAATACAACTGGCATAACCTGCTGGTTGTGCTTCTGGGGTGTTGATTTTGAATACAGTTCTGTCTGTCAGGGGGAATGTGTGGGTGAAGCTTCCTGTGGGTGGCTGCAACTGAACATTTGCTCCATAGCTCCAAAATTGGAGCATAGCTGAGAGGCAGGAGGACTTCTAGGCATCTGTGAGATCCTGACTGCTTTTAAAATGTATTTCTAAGGCTGTTAATGCACATAAATCATGTAGCCTTTCGGGGACATCTGGGTTTGTTTTAAATGTACAAGGTATGATACACTGCTGGTGTAGAGTCAACAATCTCACTGGAGCATTGGAGTGGAGAGGACTCTCAAGCCTTGAGGAGGACAGCCCTTGTTGGGGAAATGGAACCTACTTCAACGCCAAATTTATGTATTTTGGATCAACTGCATAGGTGTAAAAAAAACCAATCTATGCAGATAGGAGGCAGCTGGCTGGTCAGAAAGGGGCACTGCAGCGAGTGCTGTGTGGGCAGGGACAAGCAGGGTCGGCGGGGTCTCTGTGTGAGCCACTCCCCAGACCAAGCCTCGGGTCAGGGACGATCCTGACTGCCCTTGGCTCCTCTCCACTGTCAGGGGACATGGAGGGAGAGATGGGGAGAGCAGCCCAGCCGTGGCTGGGAGCAGAGGAACAGCCTGCACGGACAACATCAAGCGTCAAGGACCGCCTCCAGCCGGGATAGGACTTCTCTGGGCTCTGCTCGACTCCTCCTTGCAACCTCCTCCTGCAGGATCTTGTTACTCTGGCTGCTTTCTGCATCCCAGCCCTGCTCCCTCCAAACTCTTCTCTCTTTTTTATTTTCCTCTCTCTGATCATGGCCTAACTATCCCCACACCCCAGGGCTGAAGGCATTTGCTGCTCTCATGTAATGTTTGCTCTCCCATTAAGTAACCTCACCTGTAATGGCTGTAAACACAGCCTTACATTGGTTTTTATATGCAATGATCAGCCTAGTGTTAATAATTTGCCGTGGCCCTTGTTAGCTTCAGAACTGCATCTACTGAAGTGGGAGGCTGATTCTATTGAGTAGGTCTATTTTGGTTATATTTAAACTAGATGAAGGGTCAAGAAGTGGTTAAAAACAACTTTTAGTCACTGGCTGAAAAGGGATTAAATAGTATATACACGGGAATAATTTGAAAGGCATCTCAGGTAATATTAAGATGTGTACATCTGCTAACTGCCTGGGCAAATTAGAGAATTAATTGAAAGGGAATGTTAGCTCATTAGCTGAGCAAGCTAATGTCAAAAAAACCTGAAGCTTTCTTTTAAGACTTACAGTGATTTTTTTTTCCCCCAGAATAACATACTAACGAAATGATGCTATAGAAGACAGCCTTGGAATGGAGACAAGTGCTCTGAAAAATTATCAGCTTCCATATATTTTTAACTGCATTCTGAGGTTAAATTTAATGCCAAGAAGTGAGGTTTCTCCTGCCTCCCTACCCTTCCGCATCAGAGATTAAACATCATACTTTAAAACACATTTTTGAGTAGGAAAAAAACCTTGTTTGTAAAAGCATTATGAGCAGTTCTTAAATATGTGCAAGTGTTTATACATTTTTATATCTCCTATAATATTACTAAAATTTACTCGGTGAGTCCAAATATTTGTGGATCAAAAGGAATACTCAAAACTACTCAGAAGAGAAAGGGCACTATTAAATCTATACTTCCATATAGGAAAGCTGTGTCTCTCTTAGCATTTCAGTACTGAAGCTGGCATGCTGTGTGAGAGGGAAGACAGCCAGGACTTTGTTAAGCATTCATAAGACTGAGCCCTGGTAGCAAAAAAGAGCCACCTTCCTGAAAAGAAAACATCCTGAATTAGTGTAACTGTATCTGTTTCTGTTTTGGGGACTTTGTGAATCATTTACCATCTCCTCTGAAAATCACATAATTCCTTCAGTCGAGAAGAAGGAAAGTTTTGAAATAATCAAGAAGTCCTTGATATTTCTGTGATCCCATTAATTCTAGGGCTGAGAATTTGCAAGATGTTGGTGTAAACATGAAAGTCAAATGATTGTTCCAAATTGATTTGGATTTAAAACAGTAATCTGAACTGATGTTAAACTCATTTTGAATATATACCATGAAAGTTAGGTCTATTTAATAATTACTTGTGCTTTGCTGGGAAATAGAATCCTCCAAAACACTGTGCTGCAATTCAGTGTCCTAAACCTACTTTCAGGTGTCCTAATTCTAGGTTGTAGTTTGTCATCCAAGGATTGATAGAAACCTCCTGCAACTGCTGGTGTGAAAAGTAAGAACAAATTACTTCTAACAGTACTTTAAAGAGAAATGTGTAATGATGGACTTCAAAGCCAGCTTCATGATCACAGCTGTATGGTTAGGATGGAACATCTTTTTATTTTCTGTTTTATAAAATGGTATCATAAGGATTTCTGAAAGTAGAAATAGTATTAAATATATTTCAGAATTAACGTACTGTGGCTTGATCATCACAGGTCAACTATAAATGTGCAACTTACTTGAGCTATAAACTATAGGCTGTGTAAGTGTTTTGGAATAAAATATTTATGCATTTAGCATTCAGCAGTGTTGCTAATTTAGACCAGTCATTGGAAAACGATGTTCTCTTTATTGCATATTATTAAAACGTAAGTGCTGCCATTTGACTTTATAAACACTAATAAAAAATTGTAGGTGTAAATTATTTCTTACTGTTTTTAGAGAAATACTCCAAAATACCTGTCAGTCTTTTCTAGTATGTGCAGCCCTGTATGAAGGTTCATTTTAATTTAAAGGGAGATTACCCTCAAATTAAATTTCTGACTCTGAAAGGGGTAACTGGAACAAAAAGCCATATATTGCTTCTTCACAAGAAAGAAGCCATATATTGCTTCTTTCACAACATGAAAGACTGAGAAAGTGTGTGAGGAGGTGGGGCAGGTATTTCCTGGCTTTAATTTTGGGTTTTGGGAATTTGGAAAAGTAAAGATTTGAGAAAGAGAAGGTAAAAAAATAATGTTTTGTCCAAGGTTAATAAACTAGTTTTATGATAGTCAGCTATGTATTTGAACAGTAGCTGCATATTGCATATTTGTTAAATGAAATGCATAATATCTTTATTTGAGCATCCCTTGAGAGAGGACACCTTTTAACTTTTCAAAAATATTGTGATTTTATGCAGCATCTCAATGCATTACTTATGCCATTTGAGTGTCTTTTTAATCCCTTGGGGAACAGGGAACTTTGTCCCTAAAACTCACTAACAGTAAGCTCTCAGTATCAATCTCTGTTTTTCACAGTTGCTTTGCATCTCAGTTCCACCAGGGGATTTCTGGCCAGTTTTTGCCTATGTAAACCCATGATTCTCCTCTCTGCTGCTCTGCTGACAATACTGAATGGCTGAGAGAATATTTTACTGTCAGCTCCTTTGCTGATCAGTGGGGGAGATGCTGTGTTTCTTACAGGAGAGGAGATACAAAAGCTGATGAGTCCTCTCCAAAGAGAATATAATTTAATGTCTGAAAGGTGCTTGACCAGATATTGTTGGCCTGATGGATGGCAGTCCCTCCAGAGCACATAGGGATAAGCTGCCTCCATTATTTATAGGCATTTATTAAAGTAAGTGGAAAAACCTTGTTGATCTTTCAGATTCACCTTTGTGGAATTAGAAAAGTCTATTGTACAAGATCAGAGTCCAGAAATAGTTAGATTTTTTTATGAGGATGTAGTATCAAAATATGGTAACATTATAAGTTAGATAATTCTTGCCTAGATGAATAACCTTTATCAAAGTTAAAAAGCTTTCTTCATCAAGGTATGATTTTTTTGTTTTAGTTTTATGGATGACAAGGAAAATATTTAACTATCAAGGAACATAAGTTAGTCAGGAGTAAATATTCCACTGAAATAATTTTATACCTACAGTCCTCATTGTCTCACAGGCTGAAGAGCTGTGAATTGCTTTATCCATATAAGAATGACCTTTGCCAGTTCATGGTGCAACTAAAAGCTTATGCTCACAAACTCCATGCATATTGTTTGTGGAGCAGTCCATCTGTGAGAGTTGAGAGGTGGGAAACAAGCAAAAGCATTTTGTCTTCCACCTTTCTGCCTGCATACAACATGCCAGGGAAAAATTAGAAATGTTTTGCCTGCAAGAGAAATGAGCCTCACTTTCTTGGAGTAATGTCTAATAGCTAGATTTGTAGATGCCAACTAACTCTTTAGAAGAACCCTTTCCAGTAAAATATACAAGGAGGAGGGTGGGTGAGTGTCAGAAGAGAGACTGCCAGAAGACTGAAGCACATTTTGTAGAATGCCAAGCCACATGTCTTCTATCCTGTTCCCTTCTCCTGAATTGCTTAGCAAGAGCCCTCATATTTTGTGGAAGCTGGAAATAAACTAATAGGTAAACAATCCTCTAAACAGATAATTTTGTTCTGTTAGCATGTAATGTAGATGCAGCATAGCAGGTGTGACTGGGAAGGAAAGGGCATGGGAAGTATAGGCATTAATTTAATTAATCAAGTTAAGTGTGTCCTTTCTGACTGAAATTATCTCTCCATATATTTTTTCATTCCTGTGTGTACTGATGTGGGTTTTTTAAGTTGATGCTCATATGCATCTCGTCATTTTACTGTTCAAGTGCCTCTTGTTCTAAATCCTCTTCACCCCCCTTCTGCCTGTTTTCTATCTTTATGCTCTTTTCTTTCAAATCACTTATCCTGCCAGATAGCACATTATTATAAACCAGCCTTGTTGTCCTCATTCCTTTCAGAGAGGTGATGTTGAAATGCTCCAGTCAGGGATGCTCTCTTTTATTTTCCTATAGTGGGAAATTACAACTCCTGCAGATGCAAGTTGACTAAAGGGCAAGAACACGGAGGCACCAGGTCAAAACAACAGTACCAGCTGTGCTTGTTCACATCTCTTCAAACACTGGGTGGAACATGTGGCCCCTCAGTGCTCTTGAGGCTCCTGGGAGGAGCCTTGCATCGCGTTGATTGAGCCCCCATTTCATTTGGCAGTCGCTCTTGCTGGAGAATGACCATACTTTCTGAGTCAACACAGCGTTATTGATCGATAATGTTCAAATGGGTGTGTTCCAAGTCAAGTTAAGCACCTTTAATGCTTAATACCAAAGGCTGTAAAATGCCTTAGCAGCAAAAACGTGCTGAGCTCCTTTTCTGTATGAGGCAATGCTGCTCTCGCGAATTGTGCTGAACATGCTGCCGTCTAAGTGATGCTGCAGATCATTATGTGGTCAGATGCCATGGAGTACCCGGGACCCTGGCCAGCCTTGGGCAGGACTGAGGTCAGAACTCCCTGGTTTCTGGAATGAAGGACCTTGTGAGGCAGAAGGGAAAGAAGGACAGTCCACATGGGTGTAAAACACACAATACCTGCCCATGTTTTTAGTTTAGATCACAAGTCATCTCCACAGCAGACCTGATGTGCAGATATATGCTAACCACACCTCAAGTTTGTTTGTGGTTTTAGAAGCTGCTTTCAGTTGTTGGATGGCTTTTAAACTTCTGTTTCCACTGGAGCACCTGGTGCAAAGGTGACCTTCACACTCCTATGTCTGTCTCTTTATTTTGTAGTTAGTAGGAATTCCTCCCCGTTTCTACATCTGCAACTGGAAAAGTGCCTGACCAGCTACATTCTCCTTACCCTGCTTGGTGTGCTCATGCCATGATGCTGTGGCTTTCACCCTTCTGCCTGCTGAGCACACAAGAACTGAAGCTTCAAGAGCAATTTTAACATCTCTCAGGCGTAAAGCCAGTAGGTAAACACTTTATCAGTACATTTCCCACCATTTAACAACAGAATCCCCACTCCCCTCCTCTCCCATAACCAGTTCTGCCACTAGTTTCCCAAAGAATGTGGTGGATGGTAGCCGCCGCTGGAAGAAACCATCTAATCTAATCATAATTACATAGTAGCAGAGAACATAGGATACGTTTCACTTACAGGTTGAAAAGCAAAACATATCGTGGTTTTTAAAATAAACTATGTCTCCTTTTGGTCAACTGAACAATCACCTTTTGAAACAGCAGTATGAAACGTTGCAGTCATTCCTCTCAAAAGGTTTTGTTTTCCTCCCAGTCTACTCTCCTTTGTATGTGTTACCTTTTCTGTTTGAAAACTCAGACTTTCTCAGCAGAAAGGTGCTGCATTGAAGTTCTTTAGCTGAAAGTGTATGTCCTACTGGTCAGTTGCATTAAAATGTTTAAGTGGCAATGGGTTTATGATTGGATTTCAAATTACATTAATCATTCACCAACTCCAGAATGAGAGCCGGTCTGTATTTTTGTTGAGAGCTTGTGTAGCTACTGAAAAGTACTTTCCCAGACAGTTTTTAATAGCAAAAACCTGTGTAGCATAGTGTCTGCATCTCATAGTAGGTTAGTTTTGCTTGAGGACAAAAGAGTTGGTTTTGTGTTTTTAAAAAGGTAGAGTCAATCAAGTATGTCTCCTGATAAATGAGTGTCCTATATGTTTTAGGTCTTACACGTCTTGTATCTTAAAATGGAATTGGGTATATTCTCATTGTGTGGCTTTTTGAGGTTTGTTGGGGTTTTTTCCTTCTCTCTAATAAGAACAATACTCTGTTTCTACAAACGCACAATTAAACAGATTTTGTGCCAGGAACCATGGAAAATAAAGATCATGAAGTGAAGAGCTATCCTCTAATCAGAGCAGCTATGCAATATGTGGGTGGGGGATCCATGTCTCTTCCTCAGTGCAAGGAGAGAATTGAATCCGGTGGGAAATCTCAGCCACCCATGAAATTGCAAAACCTCTGGCTGCATCCTGTGTTTCCTCATTCCACCTCTTGAATCAACCTGTGACCTTGCCTCTGCAGAGCTGCCACTCATTGCCATGCCTGGCTGTGCCTGCAGCCTGCCAAGCCCCACTGGAGCAGAGGGCTATTCCTGCCATCCCCACTGGATGACACCGGATTGCTCAGGGCAGTCGCTCTTGGTACCAACACGCAGTCCTCTCATTCAACTTCTGGTTGTGTGTGATTTAGCACTGTGGTTTTATTTCACAGAAAGGAAAAGGCTGTATGTCACATACTTTCCAGGCCCCTAGGTCTGACCTGGCAAGTTTTTGGGGTGGTGATGGTGGGTTTTTCTTCATTTATGAATTGTAATTGCTGATGGTCTAATGTAATCTGCAAGAGTTTTGCTTGTATTATGCACAATAGTAGAAAAGGAGCCTTATTTCAGGAGAAGCTGATCCTGATTTTTGGTTAGGTTAAAACATTCCTGCTCAGAGAATAAGTGTGGATTTGATTTATTCCTTTTCAAACATACTGAGAGACTTCAATCAGTGATGAAATATATACATTTGAACAATACTATTTTGTCTCAGTCTATAAAATAGGCTTTTGGTAACTTTCAAACTTTTAAGTAAAGCTTTTAATTTTACTCCTGCTAGGCAATAAAACTTTGCAGGGGAAGGTAATTGCATGGATGGGTTGATTTGGAGCTAGATAATTTCATGGTTTGTTCACTTGGTTAGAGACTAGGAGAGACAAGGATGAGAAAAACAAAAAGGTGTCTTAAACTGCATTTTTTAAATTTCTTGCCTAATAGTGGCTAGCATAGAGATGCTTAATTTGAACTTCTATAATTTGGCTGCAGTGCTTTTGTAGACACTTCTGTTTTGGAAGATATTTGTGATTGATTGGTCATTTCTGAGTTCTCTTGTTGTCTTTCTGGTGAAGCTTCATTTGGAAGTTCATTGTTTTCAATTTGGGCTTTCCCCTCTCTAAAAATACTCTGGCAAGTAATAACCACAAAAACAGCATCTTTTGAAAACACTCCCACTTGAGCTGTTAAGAGCTGGAGTAATATTGTTTATCACTTATAGGGAACATAAAATGGAAATGACATTTTTTTAATCTGAGGATTTTTGCAGGGAGTTATTTTTGAAAGAGTTTGCTGTGATCACTGCAGAAAAAAATAAATCTGCCATCATTTTCAACTCAGGCAATAAAGGTTCAAATTTTACTTTGTCAGAAACTTGTTTGTTTTGATTTATTCTGAGGATAAAAATTCAGTCTGGGAAACCTGACAGTTTCCTATTTGAAAGAGGTTTGAGACTTGTTCACGTGTTACACATGGAATGTCCGAATAGCAGACAGGTGCCAGCACTGCATTTTCCTCGTTTTACAATTTAGAGCAGAATTTTAGATCTCTTTGATCCATGGTATAGCGGGACAGAATTGGTACTCCTGTTATGACACTTTAATTATTTTTTAATGGTTCTTTGTGGCCTTATGTAATCTTACAAAGCACATCCTTCCCTCAAACTCCTTTCCTCTGCTGCCTTGTCACCCAAACTACATTAGGAAAAATTTAAAAGGATCCAGGGACTTTTGAGTTCTTCTGGATGTCTGTGATAATAATAATTCCATTTAAACAGAGAGAAAAACATGTGAATCTGCCAGTTTTCCAAACACCCTGTACAAACTCACTTGTCCCACTGAGAAAATGTTGGGTACTCCCATGACTGAATGAAAAGTCAACAAATTAATTCCTTAAGACAGGTTTAGGTATTTTTCTTCTTTAGAAAAGAAGTGTTACCTACATTTATCCTCCAGCCATGGGCTGAATTCCATTGTAATGAAGTGAAACTGTTCAGATCCAGTTTTACCTGTTTTTCAACTTCCTGTTTCACTTTTCTTTTACTTGTAATCTTCTTTTCATGCCTTACTCTTGCCCAGAACACAGTCATCACATAAGCAAATAAATCCTCTTAGCAAAGAAACACCAAAACAATACAAAAACTAGTGCACATAGTTTGTAGTTGTTGTTCCTAGCACAAATTTGCTGTCCTGAACTCCTGCTGCTGGTTCCTTCTGCTCTAGTAGTCCACCCACTCCAGGCCCTGTTTAGACTTAAAGCTACATACAAAATGTTACTGGTCAAACAGTCTGTTATCAAAATAGTTGAGGTCAGTTGGAAAACTGTGGCTGCAGGATACTCAGATTGGCATTCTTGACAGTTGTGTCACTTGTTTATATTTCTTCCTGTTGTTGTTTTTTCAGACCCCCTGGGCTGGAGGGGTCCAAGATGCCAAGATGCATGTCTTAAAATAGGCTTTTGGGAGAGTGTGTCTATGTATCTGTCCATCCATATGTACATGCATGTATGTCAGGTTTCCAGCACCAGGATGCTGTAGCTGCTGTGGCATTAGCTCCTATATAATTGCCAATTTTTCTTTAGGCTTACTGCAGTATTTCTTTAATGCATCCTTTTGGCACTCATCTTTCCAAACTCTGTAAAACAGTCCCACCTCCTCCTCTGTACTGCAGCACAAGCTGTAAGGACAGGTTTTCTACTCTGGCATAGCAAAACCACATAAGCCATATTGGGATACAGAGCAAAAGGGAGAGAAACAGAGTCTTGGGAAGAAAAGGAGTTTCAGTCACAGCCCTGGGCCCTGCTGAGTGTAGGAGTACAAGTCATTTTCATTTATTATTCATGTTGTTTGAGCTGTAGTTTTACATCAAGTCTCATTGATAAGAAATTTTGAATATGTGCACTTGTAAGTTGGTTAGGAAATTTGTTATCCTCCTGAATAGCTGGCAGCTAAGAGAGTTGGCTGAACTGACTCTTTAGGAATACATTTCCCAGGGATGATGCCAGAAGTGGGTCTCCCAAACGATGTCATTGTCATCTGCCCACAGACAGGAATAACAGCAGGCAGCCTTCTTGGGCTGCTGACAGGGCATCTATGGTACATTTATCTGAACAGACAGGTCATCCGTAAGTGTCTTTGGAGTTGCTCAAAACGTGTCATATGTGGGAGAGTGAGGGCAGAGAGGTGCTCTCACACACCCCACTCCCTGCTGTTTGGATTGCACTGGTGACCTGAAAAGGACTCCCCCATCCTGCTCCTGATTCTTGGGAGCACCCAGGACCCTCGACCTACTCCCTTCACCACCACGTCCTCAGCATGAGGAATGAGTGTGGATGTCCCAGCTGTGGTGCATGACCTGCTCACTGGAGACCTTTTACATCTCCTGACACCATGACCTGTCCAAAATCGTTTTATGTGCTTTTCCTGCTCACTCAGCCCATACTCTCTGAGTGTGCTTTTGTTCACTCATCCTTCAGTGTGTATCAGGATCAGCTCTGCAGAGTGAGCACTGTGAGCTGCCTGGCATGCCAAGGCACGAGCATGCCCTTTAAGAAATGCGTGAAATGTCTGTGTATGCTTGACAGTGCCAAACATTTCAGTCTCTTTTGCCGTTTTTCCTCCGCATCAATTCCAAACAAATAGTTTGCTTCACACAAAAAAGGGGGAAGTCAGCTTGAAGCCTGACTTGGAGCCAAAATATATGTGCCCATCCATGTCTGGCAGCAGTGAGGCACCTCAGCTGATGCTTGACTGATTCCCAAAACCTACAGCTTGGAGAGTGGTGGCACCACTGTTGGTGCCCCAATGTGGGCTGCTGGCTGCTGTTCTCAGACCTGTAATTTCTCCTCCCTCCACCACATCCATGTAGCCCCTCCCTTGGCCCATTTACCACCTGGATCACACTTGGTTGGTCTCAGCTCCTTGGTGAAGTAATAGATAAGGAATGCTACAAGTATGTAAGTTTCTCCTCCTGGCAGACAGGCTCTTGTGCCCATTTGGCCACCAGTTACCCAGCACAGCCAAACGTGCCTTTTTTGAGCTCCAGCTGTGACACCACCTGAACTGTTCCACATTTCATAACCTGCTGCAGGCTGAGTCAGCTGGGGGATCCTGGCCAGCAGCAGAGTACTGCTCAAGTTTATGCTGTGGCTGCCATTACCACAACACATAGGAACTCCGTAGACAGGCTTGGGATCCCGTGGGAAACCACAGGTCTCCCCTGGATACATCCAGCAGTACTCTAGCACATTTACAATCTTGCCCTTTATGCAAAATAAGAAGTAGGATGATGTGGTAATGCTGAGTCGATAGACATGTGAGGCAAGAAAGTCGAGTTCAGCCTGCAACACAGCAGTGGTGGTTTTCATTTAGCATCTTGAGTGGCATTACTGTAGTTGTGTATTTGCATCATATGACTGCAGGATTTGGAATGTGCCTGCCTATAGACAGGGCTTCTCATCTGCTAATTGCCTGCTCTCCATGCCTTGGACCTGAAATGTGTGCAAAGAGGTTTTGGAGGCAAAGATTGCTTGCTACAGGTGGGTCTTTGTGCTTGTTACATTGTCTGGAAGAGAGCTCTTTTGGATGTTATTTTGAAATTTGAAACTGTAAGCAGAGGGTAAGATGAGAAATTTATTTCTTTTTCCCTGCTCCATTTCTTTCTCTTTCCTGACATCTGCCTACACCCTAGATTTCCACCTTTTTCAAGTTTGAGTGTTCCTGCTATTCTGCTTTTCTTTTGTTTTCTTGTTTCATTTAGAAATACTTTTTTTCTCAAACATTCTCTTTCTTCTATATCATTTAACAAAACTAATTGTTGTGGGATGATCTATGCAAGTACTTCCAAATTTCTGCTACTATACCATATTATCCCTCTGCTCTTTCAGCAAAAAATAAAAAAGGCAGGGAAAAAACCCCTTAAAAACAGAGTGAACTAAACCCAAGTGAATCTTGTAACTGAGAGGCTCTCTGAGTCTGGTTTTGCAAACTAATGACTAATTTCCCTAAGTGCTTGCCTACTCCTAATTGCTTCTAGATGAGATTCTTGGATTGCTTGGGGCAGGCACATATTCTTTAAGTGCCTTATATGGCTACATCATAAGAGAACAATTCAGAATTTTGTGGAGCTACTGAGATGTACTTACCTAGGATTAAACTTGGCTTCTGTGTTCTTGTTTTGGGGAGGCCAAAACAGCTTGAACTTCATAGTCAACCTGAGAATACTCCAGATTTTCGTAGCAAAATCATCACATACTTTACCCTGCTTGCCCTTGTGGAAAAGCTTCAAGGTCTTTGGGGTTCTTGGCCCTTCTCTGTTCTGAAAGTTGTATTTAACACAAGCTAAATGCTGTGTATATCTCATCAGGGCCCTGTTAAAGTATTGAAGAATGAATTATGGGGATGCTTTAAAGAAAGGCATCAGTCCTGTTGGGAAGTATTTGCTGAGCCTACTCCCACCTTTGGTAATTGTTGCTGTGCCTGTATTGTAAGAGAGAGTCCCTCCTGAGCACTCTCAGACCCTGAGCAAACACACCTCTCCCCCAAAACTTGTTGTGACACATCTGGTTTATATTGAGACTGCTGAGTTTCTGCTAAGCCCTCCAGCACAGAGGAGTCTTTGAGACATTTATTCTGCATTCCAGCTCTGAGCTATTTGTTAGAGGAAGAGAAAGCAATGCAGTGTCTTTCATTAAAAAAAAAAAAA
>VZRX01038975.1:0-11877 GCA_013398075.1 Notiomystis cincta | reverse complement strand
TTTTTTTTTTTTTTAATCACCAACACAGTTGAATTGGATGGAACCAAAATTTCTTTTTACCACACTGATGCTTGAGTAGTTCTTCAAATCTCTCCCTAAAAACATTTATTCTGCAATTCCTCTAAGAAGCAAAATTGTAATTGGAGTAATTGAAAGTCTTCCCCCTACTCACATGCTTCACAATTTCATTTTATCTGGAGGTTTTAAGTTACGAGCTTTTAAGGCTAGGACAGTTTTCTTTAAAATGTAAAAATGCAAACCACAAACCCCCCAGTGGCACTGACTGCTTCAAAGAGACCAACACACAGAGCTTCTGCAAGGGGCTGCTATTAATGTGTTGTGTTTCCAAGAGGGTTCTCTTCCCTGGGTCAAATCATTAATTCACTCTGTCTAGGTGGTGGTCACGACTCCTGCTAGAAAGTTGCACTGTAGGCAGACCCTGGGAGACCTGTGCTGGTAGCCTGAATGTCAGCCTCTCTTCTAAAGCTTCAGTTTGTTTTAAAAGTGTGAGGCTCATGTTTATCCATATCAATGCTTATCCTTCTTTGAATCCTGTTAAGCTTTTGTCCTCAGTGAAGTTTTGTGGCAAGTACTCCCTAGTCCGAATATGGGAAGAGCACTTTCTTTTATTGTATCTAAATTTCAGTCTTTCATTTAAATAAATGTCATCTTTCTTTTGTATTCTGAGAGGATAAATCAAGATCTTGATCTTTTTCATTTGTTAGTTTGTGTACTCTTATCGTGGCTGCTCTTAATAGTCTCTAAATTGGTACATCAGGGTGGAGTTTTTTCTTCTCTTCCCCTCTCTTAAATCATCAGTTTCTTAATATTTCTGTTCTGTATTTGGAGGGATGAAGATGGCTTGTAGACTGTAGTACAAGATTTTGGTGGTAGTGAAGGATCTGTCCCTGCCATTCCTGGCATCCTGTTGTTTGGCTGCTGCACAAAAGAGAACTCCTACTTCAGGTTTTGATGGAGGGGACAGTTGATTTAGAGTCCTGCAAGGTTTGTGATTAATTCACAATTTCTTTTCTTCAGTATGCATTGTTGGTTATTGATGCACTCTTAATATTGATTTTTGATCTGCCATTCTGTAGTCTGTTCACGTAGCAGCCTGAGCTTTTTAAAAAGTTCCTTATAGTATTCTCCAATCTGGTAATCTCTTAAAAAATGCATAAATACTCATTTCACTGCTAATCTCCATTTGAGCTCATGAATAAATATCACAGTCACCACCTGTCTTGATGTGAAAAACTTCTAGTATCCATTGTTAACCTTTTGCTGTCTTGAAAATTCATTATTAATTTGTGATGTTATGCTTTCCATGCTGCATATTTTGATCCATCTTACTACTTTATTTCACCAACCAAACCTTGCAGGGAAGTCCCAAAAAATACAATGAACTTTGACAAAGGTGCTCGAAAACCTGAATGACTGAAATGATTCTTTTGTGTCCCATTTGCCCTCTCATTCCTCGTGACAAATCAGTCACAGATGTAATTCACACTTGCATCATGGCACAAGCCATGCTGGTTTGAACCTGTTGTCATGATTTCCAAAGCATTTATACTGTTTTAATTTTTAACAGTGACTTAAATTCCTGTTTGTTTTTAAGATGGTTACTTAAATGATTGTACAGCAGTGGTGTAGGGTATACCTGGTTGACCAAACACGGTGGAAACTCACATGAATCTGCAGGAGTTGAGCTGTGTGATGTCTACCTGCATGAGCATTCTCACTGAGCATGGCATATTTATACTATGTTCAGGTAAACTGGTTTGAATTTCCAAGAGGGTAAGGAGAAGCAGATATCTTTCACTATGTTGGACTGTCTCACAGCACCTTCTGACAGAGTAATTGCTTTAATTTGCATGAAGTTTAAAATTTTTTTTTTCTACCTAGCATTAAATATATCTGGTTTTTTAGGTAAAACTAATCTCAGAAATAGATATGACCCAAATCAATCTGTATTGGGAGGTCAGGAGCCTTCCTGTCCTACTTGCACGTGCTTTGGAATGGTTTGACAGAGCAAGTGGTTGCTAATTTTGGTAAATGTACCCAAATGCTACTGATGAATACCTTCAGTGTTTCTGTAATACAGCTGTAAGACAACTTTCATTTTCTCTGTTCATCCACTGAGTATCTTCCATATTTAATAAAACACTTCTGTATTTGAGCAGTAGATTCAGATGCTTCCTATCTTGAAGATCCATTATGAAGTAATACTTAGAGGATGAAAGGAATTATTGAAGTGTAAATCATAGAACAAAGCTATGTTACCATTTCTACCATCTTATCAGAAGATTTAGAAGCCCCTTCCTCTTGAACTTGTGCCAGCTTGACTCAATGATTTTGCCTAGTTTAGCTCAGTGTGTGTGTATGTGTGTCTAAACAGCTTTGATTCTCTTGCTGTATTGACCTTGAAGTTATTCCTGATTTATACCAGCTGCTTGGATACTTATAACTGTGCATAAAGTGAATTTCCATTCAGGATTTGGTTGGGATTTTAAACAGATCTTTATTTCAGTTGCATTCTAAAGGGTTTTTTAGCCTTGCTGTAATTTTTGGAAGCATGAAAGATGTTTCTTTTATTTTGTGAGAATAAATCTTTGCTTCCTTTCAGATCAAAAGGGGTAATCCTGAATATCGCATCAGCTTCAGGGGTATGTCCAACTCCACTGCTGACTCTTTACTCTGCAACCAAGGTAAATATTCCTTTCCACACTGAAATCAAGTGCCAAACCTAAGGCAACACAGGAATAAATGTTTTGGTGTCCATCTAGTGGTGCTTTCATGAACTAAAAGTACAGAGTTTCTGGCTTGAATTTTTCCAATAGTGGAAGCTGGAAGGTTGAGAGAAAACTGAGTGCAAAGGTTTACTGGGATGGAAATGACTATTTTGTGTATTTCCTCATGTTTTCCATTTTTACATGGAAAAGGATGATAGTGTACCAAGCAAGCTTAGTGGGAGGTTGAGAAAGGACATTGGCTAAAGTTTAACACACTTTCTTATTTTGAGTTTGAAACTTCTTTCCCCTAAATTTTGTGATGATTCTATGATCTGTATTTCATCTTAAGCTCATCTGCTCTGGTTTCTCTTTGTGTCACTGGGACAGTTTCATCTTTTTGCAGCTAGTCTTATGTTTTTTTTTTCCCAAAGATACTTTCAGGGGATTCTAAAATGTTGCCCTAAAATATCTCCAGTGAATGCTGTAAAGACAGAATATGGCACATAACTGAAGCATTTGTGATAAAACAGAATGCAAGAGACATTTACACTGGTATTAAAGCAGTATGGCACTACAGCTTTTTCAGGCATACCTGGTAATTACCTTAAATATTTCAAGCATCTCAGACTCAAAGCAGAACCTTGGCAGGATGAAGAAACCTTCAGTAGTGTCATTCATGTCAGAACAGATTCACATTTCCTCTAGACTCTCAGTAACATCTTCATATTCCCAGAAGACAGTTGAGGCACGCTATTTTATTCATACTAAAGAAGGGGATGTTTAAGTTTAGAAGCCTGAAGTAGTTTTAGGTGATAAAATTTCCCCTTGAAATAGCTCTTTCTTGAGAGGACAGTTCTTTGTTTTAATACAAATGGTCACTTTTGTTGTGGCAGTAGTTTCAGCTTTATAGAATCAATTGAGCGTCTGATTTTAGTGATAATACACCTTACACTGCTTTGGTAAGTCTTTATTTTCAATGTGAACCTGAAATACTGAAATATTTCTTCCCCTCCCCTTAGAAAACTAAATTACAGGTCAAATAATCTGCCTATTCTCAGCACTGCCCATCTTCTCCCACAGCAAGATTAGTAAGCATGAAAGTGACTCCCCTAATGTAGCTATAGAAAGACTGTATCTGCAGTTTCTAGGAGTTTTTTTTCCCCTCATCTGTATAAAGGGGGTTTAAAGCATAATATCCTTCAGGTGTAAGTCAATGACTTTGACTAATTAACAGGAACAAATGCAGTCCAACTCTTTGACCTTCCTGTGCAGAATTCCCTAGTTCACAATGAAATGAGACACTTTTAAAAGAATTGTAGTGCTATATTTTGACAGGTTTACCTATCTACCTGTGTTAATGTTAATGTGAAGTGAAATATATCATTTACTACCTCACACTCCTGCCTTTAATGTTTGCATTTGTTATTAGATATTTGAATATCCAAGGAGAAGAAATACTCTAACAATGCTTATTCAGGGAATGTTTACTTAGAGAGCATTCTTAGGACTTCAAGGTTGTTGGGGGCTTGAGCTTGTAGAAGCAGAAAACTTGTCTTGAAATAAATTTTTCAAGATGAAAAACTCCAAAGCTTGTTTGTATACTGGAAGCTGCTTTTTCTTCTGGTATAAAATGAACATCTTCTTTCATAGCAAGCTCTTTGCAACGAGTAGAGAAGACAGTTGTTTATACTTCATCTCTATATAGGCAGTGGTAGCTAACATCAGGACTTTTGTCATGGAGGAGTAGTCAGAAATTTGAATGATCAAAGCACTTTTATTAACCCAGTACAGTTCTTCTTAACAGATTATCAATACACTTTGTGCAGTTATTGCACATGCACCTGCCAGCTGTGCTCAGAAACTGCACCAAACTATTTGACATGTCTGTGGAGGTACCTTATTGTTGCAAGAGGATGGTCAGCTCTCTTGAATAGTTGCTGTTAGACCAGACTTTCAGTCTTATTCATGTTGAGTACTGAATTTTGTTACAAACTTATACTCAGGGAGAGGGAGAAGGAAAGAACACCTGAACAGCAGATAAGCTTTTCATAGTTTAAGAAGCCTCCTGCTAGTTTATACATGCAACTTGAAGAAGAAGAGTAAAAGGACCTACCTGCTACACAGCGAAATCTAGTTTTATTTTAGATCTTCCAAGTATGTTCAGTGTCTACAGAAATAGTCCAGCAGTGTGGGAGTGTTTCTGTTGCTGCTTGTATAGGCTGAATTCAGTGGGATGGCCTTGACAGGAAAAACACTGGCCACTGCCAACTTTAGGTGCTGGTTTCAGCTAGGACTTGTGTTAAACCACTGGGGACATGGTGACCAAAGGAAGACTGTAAAGGAGGTGCTGTACCAGAACTTTGCTGCTTGTTTTGAAACTGATCTGAAGCAACTGCTTCTTAAATACTTGAACTAATTTACTTAGTATTTATTTTAGCTTCAAGCCTGGATGGGGTAGTTTAGTTCAGTTGAAGGTACTCCATTCATCCTACTTGGTTGTGTCACTTCACTAGAACAATAAACCATAGCAGAACCTGATATTTTGTCTCATTAGACTGCAGGAGGCTAAGGTGGAAAGGGGGTTTAGAAGAATTTGGGAAGTGGGAATCTGTGCTGGTTTGAACTGCTGAGTAGCCTTTGATTCTTAGGACAGTATTTCCTGGCAGGGTGAAGGAGGCAGCTGTATCAGCTTTGAGGGCATCTTGAAGGCAGGTGCTAACATCCATCTTTTAAGCCCTTTAACTTCTTTCTTTGAACTTCCAGTCTTGCAATTTCTAAAACTTCAAGAAGTTTGGAAGAGAATCTGTGGAGGTGGACTTGAGGATTAGGAAGAAGTGTCACCATAGGGTGGCACTTTTTAAAAGTGTAAAGGCAGAAGACTAAGTGTTTAAACACTATGTTCTAAAAACCAGGCACAAGAGGAACCCATCAAATCACTTAAAAATATCTAAAGGGCTGACATAAGTAGTGAACAATGTCTTCTTTTCCTCTCTTAACTAGGCTTTATTTAACAAATCTAGTTCCTTTTTCTTCTAAAAAGAGGGTTATTTCTTTAGATTGAGCCTTGCTTATGTAAGAATACCTCATAAGCATAGAATTTCTATTTGAATGGCATTGCTCTTGTATGCAGTTTCATTGAAAACCTAGGGTTTTTACTCTGAAAACAGGGACTCCAAACAGTAATTCAAATACTCTTACACAAAACTGTCAAACTAGAGTTTCCATTGTAACTTATACCATGCTGCATGTTTCCCTCCTTCTCCCTTCAGGCTTTTGTGGATTACTTCTCCCGAGGCCTCCATGCAGAATACGAGAGCAAGGGCATCATTGTGCAGGTGAGTAGTTTGTTTCATGTAAGTGTGGTTACCACAGCAACATTGGTGTCTTGGCAACAAAAAGGAATCAGCATATTCTCTTATTCATGAGTGTGTGACACAGATTAAGGATAAGGATTTCCTTTGATCCCATTAGCAGCTTTCTTAAATTACTCTGAAACCATGGGTCTTGAAGCAACAAAAGACATGGTTTGTTTTTGTATGGTTTTAGCTGATGGTGCTAATTGAACCTTTACAGATAAAGTATTCCATAAAACTGTGCACAGTGCTGTAGAATACATCTTTATGAGGCTTTATCTACTGGAATACACTTGTGGAATGCATTTGTACAGGCATTCCATGGGTAGCAGCTCAAACGAGTGGAATAGTAGAATCCCTGCAGTGCCAGTGAATCAACTGCTAATCTAAGCATAGCTGAAGAATGAACAAAGGCCTCAAAGATTCTTCATGTGTAACTGACTGATTTAATTTTCTGTATTGCTAATGAGTCTTGCTTCATACCCCTCCTTGCCCCCTCTTCATTTGTTTACCTTCCTTCATTTTAATTATTTATGGTGTGGCACAAAAGCAAACCAAGCCAGTTTCTCACAGCTTTGAAGGATTTTGCTTTAATACCACTTCTCACATACTCTGTGTTTACTTCCAAAGCTGGAATTTCCAGCCTTGGTCACAAACAGTGAACCTTCCATTGCTGATTAAACCTCTTCTCTCCAGAGCAAGAGTCAGTTTAACAAGGGTGGTACGAGATCTTACCTGTACTGTGAGGACAATCTCACAGTATCTCTCCCTGAGTTTCATTTAAGGATCCTACAAACAGGGTTAGCTGTGTCCATGCCTCTCATTCCTCTGTTCTATGTGGTGGTTCTCAAAGCCATTTGAATTTCAAAGGTTTTATGAAAGGTAAGGCACAAAGTTGCCTGCCTTAAATGTGTAATCATCATACACAAGAGTACAACTCTTATGACTGGCTAATACTGTAGGGAAGTTGTTACCAGATTAAGGCTATGTTACCTTTTTGATGTGCTAGATTATTTTTTCCTTTAAAATATATTTAGCAAAACAAGAACTTCTCACAGACACAATGTCCTGTCACATTTTCTGAGAATAGATTGCATTAAGAAAAAAGGTGCTGGGTGAGCTATTGCCTTGCAGTCTCCAACCCTTTAATGGAAACCTCCTGTAAAACTGATTTAAACCTTATTCTAAATATCTGAAGGGGTGCTGTTTATTGTGGGGTCTGTTGGCAGTGGACAGGAAGCTAGTGAAGGTGGTGGACCCTGAAAGCATTCCAACTGCTTGACTTTAGTTTTGCAATGGTAACATTTATAACTTGGAGTACAGACCCAAAAGCTTAACTTCTCCCCTGGGAGCTTAATTCTGTGCCCTAACACTCTGAGATGTACCATCAGCTAAACCACTGTGCAGCAATGAAGGATGCATAAAAAGGTAGCATTCCAAACAGGTACAGAGTTATTTTGTGTGCACTCAGTTCTTGAAGTGGATCTAGCTGGAGTAACTTCAATGCTTCACATCTCCTCGTTACTCTCTCTTCTCACAGGGCTTTAGCCCCAGACTGTCCTGCAATGGGCCAGTGTTTACCATGTGGCAAGTTCCTTACAGCTTTCTCTTCACTTCTGCCCTTCTTCGTTACTTCTCTCTCCCCAGTGTCTTTCAAACTGTCTTACTTGCAGATTTAGCTTCACTACCAGGCTGTTCTTCCAATCATTTTCATCTAAATGCAGTGTGGCCCTCTCAGTCTGTGATCACAGTCTCAAAATGAGACTCAAGAAACTGGTAGAGTATTTCCCTTTCCTGCATCAATAATATCAAGTTTTCTGGGACGACCTCTTTCCTGCTGAAGTCTGCCTAAAAAACTGAGACACAGGCCCCTTCAACATACAGCTTCACTGACAATAAAGATGGTATGAATCTTTTGGGCCTGTGTTGTGGTACAGCATCTAACCTCTGTCTGTTTTCTGGTGTTTTCTTAGGCAGGGCTGCTCATAGTTACTTCAGTGTGAAGGTGCTTAGGGACAGATGCTCGTAGGAGAAAGAAGTGTTACATCTTTGTGATGTATTGTTCCTATGTGCAGTTTTCTCCTCCTCCCCAGATTTTGTCTAAATAGTACTCTTAGCAGTTTGAGAGGAGAATGAAGGAGCAAGAACTGTTTGGTTATGATTATGGAGTACCTATTGAGACTGAAAAGGTAAATAACCCAGTAACTCATGCTTGGCTAAAGGCATTAAGGTGCAGTATGAATGTACATAGTTTAGGAAAGATTTTCTAGCTTTTGGGTATAGAAAAGCTAGGAAAAAGGTTTTTGGTGTCTTACATTTTTAGGATTATAAACAAATGAAGAATTAAATCTAACTTTCTGTATCTATGGTTGTGTTTTCCTGTACAAAGCTGCACAGGTTGTGGTAAACTGTCTTTTTGTGACTCTGGTGTTGGCTTAGGATGCTAAATTCCTGACAGCACTGCTTTTTATCCCTTAAACATGGATAGTGAATTGCCATTGAGTTATGTGGGTCTGATTATCAATACCTGTCACAGCTTCAATTTGTTATGCTAATTTTATTGCAGTCCGTGTCCTTGTCCTCTTGTTTCAGCCTAAGTCACTATAATTCACTAATGAATATTACAAGTACCTTCCTGTGAAGACTAGCTGACCTATCTCTTTGAATCCCTTAGGAAGATTGCATCCCTCTTAGATTTTTTTGAAGTACATCTCTATGACTTTCCCAAGCATAACACTTTTAATTCCAGACTTGCCCTTCCAGCTAGATCATCATCATTGAAACCAATTAACTTTTGCCATGCAATACCTGCAGAGTGCCACTGTGTGAAATGCAGAAACAAAATGCTGGTGGGATTTTACCAGTTTCTTCATATCAGCCTCAAGTATGTGTCTTTCTCAAGTGGATTGCCTTCTGTGGAAGCTTAGTTTTGATAGTGCTATTGCAGTGTAGCCATCTTTGGATTAAAAATATACTCTTCTGGCTGACAGATCTGCTTAATTTTTCAGAAGCAACACAGTAATAGCATGGGTTAAAACTTCATGTGTGTTTACATGGGGAGAAAAGAGGCAAAAGAAAAGAAATTGGGAAGATAACAATGACTTTTCTCAAGACTTTTGGAAAGACCTCCTCTGGAAAGATTTCTGCACACTCTTCTGAAATTTTTGCTCTTGTAATATATCTAGAAATATTGGTTGGTTCTTTGACCCATTCTTTTGCTCTCTTTTTAAACTTCAGTTAGTTATTGGCATTGTCCCTCTACACTTCATTACTATGCATAGCAAAATACAGCGGTAGAAACTTGCACTCTCAGTTTTCTTTTATTGTATTCACTGCATAAAATGTCAGACCACAAATTCATTAAAATGTTCATTTAAAAGATTACCAGAAAGTTTTCTGCCCTAACCTCCTGCTCTCCCAGCAGCTGGATTGCCTAACAATTAGCAGTGGGATTGCTGCTGGCATAAGTCATGGGCTGATTGTGGCTCTATCCAGCCAAATCTTAGAAACCTTCAAGGGCAGAGGTGCTGTGAGCTCTGGACAGGCTGTTTGAATGTTATATTGCTCTCCTAGTATAAAGGCTTTCTCCCTAATGTCCAGTCTGACAGTCTACAGCCAAAACTGACACTTTGCCCTCTTGTCATTCCATCAGGCATTACCAAGAAGAGTTTGGCTCTTACCTTCATAACTACCATTGAAATAATTTTAGGCTGGTAAGATGTCGCCACCAGCTTCCTTTTCACAACACTGAGCAGGCTCAGCTCTATCTCCAGGTATTCACAAAAATCTGCTGTCACCAAACTGATATCTAATGGCATTGACTACCTTCCTCCAAAGCTTTTTAGCTTTGCTGTTTAGCTTTCTCTACAGGTCAGCTTTGGTTGATGTAACTCTTCCATTTCCCTTTTATGTTCCCCACTCTCCTTTTTCCCACATAGCAAAGGGAAGGAAACTAATTTGGCAACATCTGAGAGTTCAGGTATTTTTACTTTTTCAAAAGTAAGGTAAAAAAGGTGATAAAATTGTTTAAACAAGCTGTTCTGGATTTGGAAGACTTAAGACTATTGACTGTTCAGGACTTGAGATCTGACTTCTTACATCCAAATAATATTCAAGAACCCAATTTTGAGAGTGAGCCAATTTTAATAAGCATCAGAGCTATAAGCAGTAGCAAATGTTTTAAGTGAGCAAGACACATTGTACTGACATAAGCTGCTTTTAAGGCATGTTTTGAAACTGTAGTGCAGGCTGAGCCTTCCCTGAATAAGGAGAGTTACTTGCCAGGTAGTGTGGGTTATATCTGTCTGAATTCAAAATGCTGAAAGGCTTTAGGCATTCAATTTTTTTTAATCTGTTACACTTGTTTTAGATTTGGTTCATGAATGTCCAAGTTCCTTGTGGGAAGTAAGAAGGGGAGAAAACTAAATATATTCAGCAAGCCTCTTGATATCTAGTAAAATAAGGTCCAGTTAATAGGAAGATGGTAAATCCAATGTATCTGAAATCAAGTACCTGTCTTTTTGTTTTCTGGAGTGCAGCTGGGAGAAGAAAAATGTTGGAGTGTAATCCCATGCTCCTGTGTGCCTTGAAATCTGTGGATCAGTCCAGTAGTGCTCTGATATGCTTGCTTCTTCAAGCATCCTCATGCACAATTGTTTGCCCCTTCATACTATCCAGTGGTGTAACAGGGTAATGCAGTTCACTTTTGAAGTGTTTTGAGCAGAGAAAGAGAATAAATCTTATCTGCTGTGCCACTCTTGGTGAGGATGTTGCAGATATAATTTGGTGGTGAATAGGAAGCTTAAAACTTTAATTTTTTTAAAACATCAAACTAGAGATTTAGGTTGGCAATCTAATCTGAAAAATAGATGTGGTTCATGTTTTAGAGCTGAAATAAGGTACCTATGCTGCTGTGGTAGCAGAAAGAACAGTTTTTTTATCCAAGCTTTTGGTGATTTTAAAGGCAAGAGTAGCTGCTTTCACTTCTCAAGTTTAGGTCTCCATATTTTTCCTTCCCATTTGAAAGTGGACTCATGCAGCAAATAATTGAAAGTCCTATTTATAGACAGAAGGACACAATTCTGATGTTCTCAGGTGAAGGAATGAGCAGACATACCAATGTTTCCTGTCTGTGGTGGTAAAATTTCTGTTGAAATGCACACAGCTGTGGCATGGATACACACTCAGTGAGAACTGAAGGGGTCCTTTCCCTGCTGTGCTGCTGAGAGTGACAGCAAATGTTTCTGAGGTCAGGCATGCCAGGTCATCTTTCTTTCAGAGACTAACATGGGGAAGCAGGTTTACAAACTGTAACTTACCCAAAGATACTGTTTTTGGGGATGTTATTCTCTCTTGGAGATGCATTAGTGTAGCAGCAGTGGACACACACTTCTCAGGTACCTGCTGTCAAAGTGGTGATAAAGCTCCAACGTTTCTCAGCATGTTGAGATATGGTATGTGATACCTCTTTCAGGGCTATAGACTAGGGCTTTTTGGATTACTCTTTCAGAGGCAAAAATTGAGGACCAGTTGAAAGCATTGCCAAAACCACGACCGTGAGGAAAGAGCATTGCTTCCTACTGTACAAGTCTATGTGCATTTCCCTTTTCTTCTCCAGCAGCATGAGACTGGGATAGGTGGAATGCAGTTTTGGATCCTCCAGGTCTATCTTGCCCTACCATGGACATGCCTTAGTGCTATCAGCATCCCTCCATCAACATATACCCATGCTGCTTCCTCTTCTTTTCCACTATGGGCAGTTCTGAGACCCAGTGTCACTTTTCTGTTTTGCTTCC
>VZRX01038974.1:0-11138 GCA_013398075.1 Notiomystis cincta | reverse complement strand
CCCTGAGCAGCCTCACCTGGGGCCTCAGCCCCACCTGGCCCTGAGCCCTATTTAAGCTCAGCCAGGGGCTCTTTCCTGTGTCTGAGCTGTGTTGCAGTTTGGCTGCTGTCTGTGATTCTTGGGCTGTTGCTCTAAGTAGTTCTGAGAAAGGGCATCAGTTTTTGAGCTATTAATGAGCCAAAAATAATAGATAATGAATTCTGGATTATATGGCACTTCATTCCTGCTGTGAGAGGTTCATTCTGGCACAGGCAGGGCCTTTGAACACCTTTCTGTGACTGTCACCCTACTTTCACTGAAAAGTGGCATTTTTAACCATCTAACTGCTTTTTTTTCTCTTATAAAAATTGCTGTTATCAAATAACACTTCTGTAGACATGGACTTTAAATTCTAGAGTGAACAAATAATTTGAGTTTATGGGCAAGCCATCATCTTCCCAACTGAAGCACACATCTCTATGAGTGACTCTCAGCTGTGGGCCTGCCTGGTGACAAACCACATCTGTCAGGCTGAAGAAGTGGCTGTACCTCTGCTAAAGCACCATGCAGGCTGAGGAGAGCTATTGTGAGTGTGTGCATGCCCACCTGAGAGTGGAATGGGAGACAGAGAGAGGCTGGGGAGGTGCCTGGGGACTCCTCCCTCTTCCTGGCTGGAGTCTGGAGAAGTGGATGGTTGCTGGCTGCTGTTTTTCCAACACCTGGGACTACAGCCCTAGACAAGACTCCTCTGATTTGTTTTTCTTGGGCTCCTTGGCTTTTCTGAAGTCTCAATTTGTTGGTTCTGTGTCTAACTGACCCCTCATCATGCTGAGTTTCAGATCATGTTGAGGCAGGCCATGTCCCTTATTTATCTTTCTTATCTTCCTTGGGAACTGCTGAGGGCTGGGCTAGGTGAGCTAATACCCAGTTGAATTTTCTCTGCTAAGTGAATAATTATTAATATCTGTGGTAGGAACTTCTTAGAGCTGCTGAGATGATACAAATAGTGTACAAAATGGAGATGAAGATAGAGGCAATGCCTAGCAGAGTGCTGTTACCTGGGAGCATTAATCTAGCAAGGTCTGTGCCTGGGAGCTTCCTGGTTTCAGTTTTTTTGCTGCAGTTAAATAGAGTTTTAGTGGAAATCCTGATGGCAGCTGGTCTGGCTTTGGTCAAGGCTGACCTTTTTAAATCAGTACTGAGAAGGATATCAGCTGCTGCTGCAATCAGCAAAGAACTGAAGTGTGAGAGTGAATGAGTATTGGTCATCTCTCAAAATGAATTAGCCGATGTCCTGTGGCCTGGCTCCTGAAGCCACTGGAGCTGCAGACAGGCTCCCCTGCTGATGTGCAGCCCCCTCACTCTTCAACAGGAGCTGGAGTGGCAACTCTCACTGGAGTTTCAAAGAAAATTGCACAGCACTTCAAACTGGGAGCTGTGAGTGAGGATGGAGGCTGTTGGTTATTGCCCTGATGAAACTAATCCAGTCCCAAGGAGGATAAAGGGTTGCTTAGCAATACTTCAGCAGTGACTAACAATGCTTTACCAGGCTTTTTCTGTTGACTAAGTCTTTAATAGTGGCTCAGTGGGTTTTTTAGTGGAATGTCTTTACTATTTTTGTAATGGTCTCTCCTCTTGAGAAACTGTCAAACTCATCACGTATAATGAACAGACAGCAGTCAGCAAGCATTTGATTGCTGCTTATGTGTTGATTTTTGGCCTGGCCTCATTAAGATTCCTTATCTGTACCTTCTCTTTCCCTAGGAGTTCTTAAATTAGCTGCAGAGATTAGATTGTTTAAGTGCTTTTTGTATAAATGCCTCCTAGCCTGTTTGTTTTCCCTGTGACACCCTCGTGTCCATGTGGAAGCTCATTTTGGGTCTTAAAGGAAAGATGTGAGACTGGACTAGTTGAGACAGAGTCCTATCTTGTAGAAAACTTTTTTGTGGTGTTTTGTGAAGCTCTTCAGCAGGGCAAGATGTATATTGTTCCATTTAATGTTCCTTAGTAGCATGACTATCAAGAAAAGTTGCCTTCTTGATGGCAAGGGGCTGCTGTGTGCCATGCTGTATATTAAAATAATTCCTGTTAAAAGGTCTACTGAGGGCCAAGTGTTCCACTCGTGGTTTTGGGGTCCAGTTGAACAGTGCAAGCACACACCAAATAAATGCATCTTCCTCTTTCCTGCTGAAGTGTCTGAGTTCTGGCTGCCACTGTAGAAAAGGTGTAGTACATTTTGAGGAAAGGAAAAGGCATTAAGGCCCAGGACTGCATCTGGATTATTTAAGCATTCCCTGTGGCCATATCCACACTTTGGAGTTGATGCTATCAGGGGAAGCAGTAACAGCACAGTAATCCCCAGCAAAACACAGCTCACATTTTAGTCTCTGTGCTCAGAGCCTACTGTGCAAGTGAGTGCTGCTGTGGGACCTCACTGTGCCACGTGAGGAGCCCACCAGCCAGACCCCTCAGCACGAGAGCCAGAGCTCTTGAGCTCCAGCTGGGAGCAGGGATCCCCCAGTCAGTGCTGGAGGGCTTGTGGCAGCATGATGGGTTTACAAATATTTGTAGCTGGTGTTGATCCAACAGCCAAAGAGGAATTTTCACCTCAGCAGCTCTGCAGAGAGCAGCATGTGGCAGGGCTTTAGCAAACCCACCAGGTGGGATACAACAGCCCTACAGAGGATGTGGAATTCTGAACAACTGTGTCTGCAGCCTTGTGAACATTCCACTGTTATAATATTGATTACTATGAGATGGGATGAGTCTTTGGTCCTGTGAACACCAGGAGGATTTCCAGGACTGTCCCTCAGTCCTTCAGCTCCAATCTGTGCAAACTGGGAGTGAAGAAGAAAGAAACTCAGCACATTAATGGAAGCTCCTGGTGCTTGCTGTGTTCTGAGATTCACTCTTTTCAGTTGTCACAGGAATTTATGTATCTGTCATTATTCAGCTGGGAAGCCAAATTTCTTTCAGCACTACTGGTTCCATCAACTTCTTAAACTTCAGCACTTAGAACAAGTATGGAACTGAATGTCCAGGAGCTGCACTGGGAGCCTGCAGCACAGTCACCTTGGTCTGAGGTGTGAGGCACAGCCTGGTGTGGTTTTGGGGCCCCCCCAGGTGAGCTCTTCCCCTCTGATGTGGTGCTGCTGCTCAGCTGCAGAAATGACGCTCCTGGTGTCCCCAGAGCTGTGGCAGCTGCCCTGTCACCCTTCTGTCATCATGCTGAATCACCAGGGGAGGTTTGGTGGTTAAACACTGTGGAGCACTAAGTCACCTCTGCTCTTTGATGTTTCCAGAGGGGAGATGAAGAAAGCACTCTCCTTTTGAATTTTCTCTTAAGTCATGGTGTAGCAGTAACCTCAACAGCACTGGCATGGAAAGGGAGAATGGGAATGGACCCTGAAGTTGCAATTCATGTTTTAGTTGTTCCCAGCCCTAACATGATTATTACCTCAAAATCCAAGACACTCAAATTTGTCAGAAATCACTTGAAACCTGAATATTGACTGCTCAACCCATGAGTTAACCACAGAAGTGACCTGAATAAATGCTATCTTTGATCCTTTAACATTATTATCAGAGCCTCAATCACTGCAAAGAATTAGCAGTGACATTTCTAGTGAGCTGCTGGTATCTGAGTCTCCCCAAGAGTCCTTCAGGCTTTTTAAAATTGGAAAGACATCTTCCAGGTTAGGTTTAAACAAGAGAATCACTTTACCACTAACCTCATACCACTGTTACTTAATGGTGTATCAACACAGACATTTCACTTGTATTTTATTGCTGGTATTTTTATAAGGTATTTGTCCAGCTATCTGTGGGAATCCTTCAGCACAGAGCTATTCCTGCATGTCTGTTTTTAGATAGTCTCATGAAATCAGTCTTTTGGTGCTTTCTTGGTATGTGTAGACTAATAAAATCCAGCATATTCATCTTTTCTGCTCACTTTTTCCAAGCCTGTCTTTCTCAATGGCCTTCACTGAGTACAAATGTCTGACACTGGAGGTTTATCTGAGGCTTTTCTAATACTCTGCTGTAGCTCACTGCAGTCATTCCACAATATTTATTACTTGAATGTAAGGCTTAGCAGCTGTGAGAGGAAGGGAAAGCCACACAATAGCAACAATATGTGTGAGACTTAGCACATTCCCACCAAGTGCAAACTTCCACTTTGGAAGAAGGATGATGATTCCTAATAAAAGCAAATTGGGGATAGGTTTCCTAGTGTGAGCCTCCTGTGATAATCTGGGAAGCCTCACTTGGTAGTGCTCAGGAACAGGGGGGTGGGCAGGCATGTCAAGTTCAAACTCCTTTTTGGGTTCTGGGGTTTGTTTCTCTGTTTTCTGTGCCCTCCCTAGAAGTGTAAAGAGAAGAGAAAGGTCTCACCTAGCAGAGGGTAACAAAAACATCACTAAACTATGGAGATTTCTCTGGGTGGGGTAACCAAAGTGTTGGAAGCTGCCTGAGGTTTAACTAAGGGTGCCAGGTTTGCCTTCTGCTCTTTATTGACCCTTGCATGAAAGGGTTGAGAGGCTGATTTTTCAATTAGAAAGGACTTTTCTCTGAAGTATTTGTAGGAAAGGTGTACAATCTTTCCAAGAGAAGCAGGGAGGTGAGGGAGGAAGAGACAGGAATTCCCTCATAATCAAGCATTCAGTTTTTTTATGGGGATCTCCTCTGTACATGGAAGAACAGGCTTCAGAGCAGAGGCTGAGACACACAGGGAGGGATTTTAATCCCCCAAAGGCAGGTAAATGTGCATGAGGTATGTATTATTTGTCTAGGTTTCCATATTTTGTGTCCTAGCCAAGCTGTGTTTGTTTTGGAGCCAGCCCACTGTCTGTGCACGTGTCACACACCTCTGCCCTGGGGCTCAGAGCAAGGGCAGGAGCCCCCCAAAAGTACAGGGCTGGACAGTCTGGATGGTTTATTGAGCTGAATCATCCTGTCCAGGGGTCAGACAGGCAAGGTGAATGGAAAGTGGTTGGAATAGTTGTGTGGGACCAACACAACCTGTGTGGGTGACACTGAGCTGTTCATGTGACTCAGGCACACCGTGACACCCTTGGAGACGAGGGCTGGGGTGAGAACAGAGGGAGAGGCTCAGACACCAAAAATGCAGTTCCTGATTCAGACCAAGACTCTGTGTGGGTCTCAGCTGAGAAGAAAATAACTCTGCCATCAGGAGGACAATATCCTTCTGCCCCCCTGGCCTGGCTCAGTGTTTGGGAGTAAATGACTTTACTTCCATGGAGTAAATGACTTCTGCTGTGTGTGGAGACTCCAGCAACTTGGTGTTACTGCTGTGGGTGGGAATTTGCCCTGGGAAGCAGACACCTATCAGCCAGGCATCACTCACCTGCTTGGCATCTTGGTCTTCTGATGGGTCTGAGCTTCCATAAGTGGGCCACTCATCATCTCAGTGAAGGCAAGTAGGAGACTTCAGTAGGATTGAGCTAAATCTCCTAACTGGCAACTTTCAGGAAATAGAAATTGTTAAGCCAGCTTTGCCATCAGATTGTTTGTGGAGTAGGTGTGTGTTCTCAAAGGCAACTGACACAACAGAGAAGTTACTGTAACAGTCTTAAGGAAATGTATATAATAAAGCCAGTGTTTTGAAATTTTCTTTCTGAGTGTGTACATGTACCTTGTTTCAAAGGAACTTTATAAGAATTGGCTCATCAGATTTGTATTCATCAGCTATTGCATTCAAAGAAAGGGCTTCTTTTTTAAAGAAAATATGGCCATTAACAAATGCCTTTACCTTTCTTTGATCTTTGCCAGCAAATTTTTTTCTTTAATTTTTTTCTGTGGTCTTTCTCCCATGCACAGTTTGTGGAATGCACACTTATTTGTTCTTCGATTGGTGTCCAATTAATTATCAGAGGCACTTAGAAAAATTCCCATCCAATATTCTAAAAAGGCAATTTTTAATTTTTATTTTTTTGAGCTGTAAAACCAGGCACACACCATTTCCTTTCATGTGGTTTGACTCTAACCCACACTGCCCTGAAGGTAAGGGATGAGGAGATGAGCTGCTCCCGAGTTCTGACGGGCACTTGCAGTCGAGTCAGGTGTTAGCACAAAGCAGGAAGCACTTTGTCAATAATAAATCAGGTGTCCTGAGCAGGAAAAGGTTGACAGGGGCTTCAGTGGTGTTTTTTCCCCTTATTAGTACCTGCACAGTAGGATTAATGTTTTCTGAGGTGAGTCAAGTGTAAAAGCTTGAAGCTGCTTGGAAGCACCAGGGTGTGCTCAGCAGGCAGGAGGGGGCTGGTGGTGGAACATCCACACATCCCCCCAGCCCCACCATAGCCAGGGTGGGCAATGTGAACTCCTGTAACCTCCCTGCACACCACGAAACACAACTGCACTTCATGTACTTGAAAATGTGTCCAATATTTCCAAGTCTTCAGTAAAATATCTTGTTTGCTGATGACAGCTTTCTTAGTGCTTTTCCTGTGTAAGGATTATTTGGCTTTATTTTCATGCTGTATTTTCATGCTGTATCAGAATTAAGCCTCTCCACCTGTGTGAGGAGCAAGTAGTCTCAGGTCAGTCCTCTGTACTGGACGTGGGTCATGGCAATTGGATCCAGCCCTTCCCTTCACACTTGTCACCCTTCCTGCTCTGCCATTTACATTCATACAGTGGATGGGATATTTCAGAAGCCTGTTCCATTTCTCTTGCTCTGATCAGAGCAGGGGGTGCCAGCACTTCATTTTTACTGTCCTGCTACCAACACAGGTGACCATGGTTGGTCAGGTGTTCATGAAAACACCACCCAGAGACACCAGAGCATCCTGTGGAAAGCTGGGGTGCTGCTGCTAATGGTTTCCTCCTGATGTGATAAACAGGATTTTATTGTCTAGAATTACACATTTAGTGCTGAAGGTATTTTTTAAACAAGCAATTACCCATGTCTCAGGGCTGTAGCACTATTTAGCTCCTGATTTGTCCTGCTAAGGAGGCATCAGGGTTTTGAAGAGCAGGAGAAGGGTGGTAGACTGGTCATGTCACCTGGAGCTGCTGAAGTAGAGTCTTAAGTGGCATCTTCATTAGAGCCCTGGTGGTATTAATTACCCAGAAACCGATTTGTGGGCAATGACAGCTCAATAAGGAAGCATGGTGAACTGAGCTGGAAATTATAACACTTGCAGAGAAAATGGCTTCTGTCAGCTTGCTGCCCACAGGAGCAGAACTGCTGACTCCAGACCCCAGAGACTGCAGAGGTTATGGGGCAGAAGTGTGCTGATTACCTGCCATAAAGCCCTGGACTCAGCTGAGCACAATCACCTGCTGTAATTTTGCCTGACTAATGATTATAGGTTTAGGCTTTAGCTCTGCCATCTGCTCTGTGTGCAGATGGACACCTGCACTGGCTGCTGCTAGAGGAGGACCCACACTCAGGGATGATTTTTGTTTCCTGAAATGCCTCACAAATTCTGCCTCTCTGTCTTGGCAGAGATGTCTCTCAACACATCTCAGATTTATCCAGTGACTATGATAGCTCAAGACTGTGGTTAACCAGGAACACTGAAACAGCGTTGCTGTTTCCAAAATCTAAGTAACGTTAATGTTTCCATAAACACCACACAGCATTTCCACACGGTTTAGAAACTGCAGTTGAATTATGGAGAGTGAAATTGTAGCACAAGCTTACGTAGGTCATTAGCTATCAGGGCTTCCAGACTTCCCTTGTCTGGACGAGATAGTATCTTGGCTTGGACTGCACTTATTGTCCCTCTGGGCAAAAAGACCTTGGGAGGTGAGGTTGGCTGAAGCTGCAAGGAACTTTTCCTTTGCATTTCTCGTTAGGAGCTGCTGGATGGAAAATGTAAGCAGTGGGATGAAGGATTCCAGGGTGATGCTGACCCTGAGCCACAGGTTGAAGAGTCAGGGAGAGATTTGGGGAAAGGACAGTGATGTTTGTGTGGGAGACAGAATGAATGAAGGCAGTGGGCTGTTTCACAGAAAGTGAGTCAGAGCTGGGAGGGACCCACAGTCAGGAATGATGTTTGGAGCTGCAGGAGTCAGGGACACAAGTCTGTGATCTCATGGCTGGAAGGTGGTGCTGAGATCTGTGGAAGCATCAGAATGTGAGGCAGTGAGCTGGGACTTGAGTGCAAGTGCCAGCCTTACACACAGAGAAAAAGGTTTTCTTCCTGAAAGTAATGCAACAACCCAGATCCTTCTACTCTGCTGCTGTGAATGAAGGTGTTTTCTGGTGCATAAACACAAGCCTGTGTCTGAGCAGGCAATGGAAAGACTTTACCTTCATTGCTTCAGGTGATGTACTGGCATTCCCAGATTAGACTACAGTTTTGCAGCACTTTAGATCCCATCCAACTTGCAATGAATCCTGATTATCACCATATTAGAGCACTTGTGTCAGGCTGAGCTCAGCAGCATCACCCCTGTCTGCTATGGGTCTGTGCTGAAATGTTTTGTGGAGCCAGGGCCTTTAGACCTTTATTTTTAGGCCAAATGTCTCATTTTAGGTGTTTTGCCACTTAGGTGTATTTAAGTTTCTCACCCTTATCTTCCACCTTTACCTTTGCTTATCTGCATGATGTAAGTTTGATACTCAGTGAAATGGGTACCACCTACAGCCAAATTTAACTGCATTGAAATCAAATAGCAAAATAAACTTTTCTGCTGAGAGCCTTTATATCAGGGTGAGATAAGACACAGTGTGCAGGATCTTACCTCCAAGTGGTGGGAGTGGATTGATCCATCCATTTTTTGCACTGAATTCAACTGGAAGCACCTGCAGGCTCTAGGGAGGCCTTGCTGTGGAGGGCATGCTCTGCCTCTAGAGTCTGTATCAGCTACAATCACTTGGATTTGAACATTTTCTCCTTGTCAGGGGCAGGATATTCCAATTTCTGCTCTGTACAGAGCTCCCTGCAGCCGGTGCAGGTGTCAATACCGACATCAGGCTGTGATGTTTCCTTCGTTGCTGTATCTTCCTGAGGCAGCCATTAAATTAACAGCTTCCTCTAAGGGAGCTGGAGGTTAACAGGATGTCAACTCATGGAACAGATTTTCTTAATGTCAGCACAGAGCCTTTGTTGTCACTGTTAGTCACAGAAAGCTGTTTCTGCTCACAGGGGATCCCATCCCCAAACTGGTGTAACTGGTCAACACCCTTCCACTGATTCCTGTGGCTTTTGGGGTCAGCCTTTGAGCATGGAACAGTTTGACCCTCCTGACTAATGCAGAAATCACGTTTGGAAAGGCTCTGTGTAGAGCTGGTTCCATGTTGGGTGTTTTTTCCTTGTGTTTATAGTTATTGAGCAGTTTAATACTGGTAATTATTAAATAGGGTCACCTGGAAAGGCATAAGCACTCCAGCTCTTGCCAACAAACCACTTAAGCACCTGCTTAGAGATAAGCACACACATTAAGGTAAATGAAGTTGCTTCTGGGCTTGGTGTTGAGCAGATGTTTACAGTTTCTGGATTAGGTGAAACTCCTTGCTTGAAATCATCATCTTTTATCCTTAATGAGTGGAAATTAGTTTCTAGTATGAGAATTAATTTTCATTAACAAAATATAAAGCTCTCCCTGTGCTGAAGTGGATGGAATAAGGTAAAAATTAGGCTAAAGCCTCTCCATGCAGGTCCTCAGAGCAAAGCCATTCATTAGGAAGGAATGATGAGTGTGTAGTGAGAAGTTATTGCACACACACTTCAAAACATCTTGGAGCTTAAAATATCCAGGTTTAAAACCACAGGCCTGCTCTGGATGTTGCAAAACAATGCATGGAGAGACAATACTCTGAAGGATACCTGACCTTAACCTGCTGGGAATACTGCAGGAGTCTGCAAAAGCTGACACAGTGAGAGCTCCTGGGTTAGTGGATGTCCTGAAGAGGAAGATGAATGGTAAGAAACACATTTCTACTTCTCCCTCAGAGCACCACTGCTGTGCTGAAGTGTTGTCAGCATCAAAACAGGGAAAAGATCCTTCCAGAGAAGTCCAGACAACTGAGCATTCCCACTTTACCCTTCATGGGAAACTTTATAACCCTGTCCCTTCTCTTGGTGACTGTCTGATGGCTTCATGGGGTGGAGTGTCCCAGCTGAGGCATGGGCAGTGTGTGCTGGCACGTCCCCCACAAGTAAAACTGAAGGGAAAAAAAACCTGGGGAAACAAATCATCATCAGGTCTTGTGTGGGAATTATTTTGAACATGAAAGATGGATAACCTGGCTTTTTGGGAGAAAGGAAGGGAAGGCAGAGAGTTGAGCAGCACTTGTGTTAGAGGGAACTGCAGCATCAGGCTTTAAACCAACTCATTTAAAACCTTGACTTGTGACTGCCCTGCTCCCACATGCAGATGAGGTTTTTCAGGGCTAGAGCTGAAACATTTGGCAAGTGAGTGCATGAAGCTGAAGGTTACCTGTAGGCTGCTGTTGCTCAGCCTGGGGCTGTTTATATGGCTATTTAATTGCATGTTGCTCAGCACTAAATGAGTGAGACTTACATGAATAACCACAGCAACACGAGGGCTGCTGCCTCTGAGATAAAGGACCTTATTTGAGAAACAAATGTTTCACTAATAATACCCCAGGCCCTGTGCACTTTTAAAAGTCTGTACTTATCTCTGATAGGAAAGAAATGGTCTAGTTCTTAAAAATAAACCCAAAAGCATTGGAAGGATGTTTTTTTCCCCCCCTCCATTTTTCTATTCTTTTCCCAGGTTGCAAAAATAACATCCAATAATGAAATGAAAACAAGCTGAATGGTTACATTCAGTGGAGGAGGGAAGAGGTAGTCACAGACAGCTGGAGCATGTCTGGGCCAGTGTCTCGGTTCCTTTCTTTCTGCTTGTTCAGTGCCCCTCCAAGAATGCAGACAATGCTGGCCACGACTGTTTCATATTTGATTTCCACACTTAAATCTGTGCTTGTTAAGTGAAACCCCATTGTCAGGCTGGCACACATCCACACTGCCTCCTTGGGTCCCACTGCAGAGCCTTGGCCAGGCCAGGGTCCTGCTCCAATCCCTTCAGTGAGGATCAGGTATGCAAAGAGCACTCTGCTGGTTTTGGGCTGCTCGTGGCATTGCAACAAAAGCTTTTGGACTCCTCTTGCAGCCACATCCATGGACTGGCCTCATAAATCTTGGTCTGAGGGCAGACAGAGC
>VZRX01038973.1:0-11057 GCA_013398075.1 Notiomystis cincta | reverse complement strand
GGGATGGCACCAGCTCCTCCTGCTGCTTCCCACTGCCAGGGAGAGGCAGCCTCTGACAGACAGCCCGGGCCCTGCCTCAGCAGCAGGAATGCCCTGAACTGTGAAGCATTTCCTTATCTCCCTCACCCCAGGGGCCTCAAGGGCCAACCAGGCTGCTGCTCTGTTCTATCAGGTCATTAAATTGCCAGCACTGAGAGCTGAGGCACCACAGAGAGTTTATTCTGCAATAAGCTCCGTTCTGTGTGTGCTTCATTCCGGGGATATTCCGCATTGCATCAGTTCCCTTTGATTCTGCCACAAACAAAGAGAAAATTTGTCTTGACTGATCAGTCTGCCACTGCTGGCAGGCTCAGTCACCTCCATGTGTGAGACAAGTAGGTACCCACCCCATCTGAACCCTTTTCAAGATTCATGGGACAAGGGGAGAAGTGATGTTTGCCTTGTTAGCAAACAGGGAGGGCTGCCCTGTATCAGGTGGGAGTTCTGTCTGCCCCACTTGCTGTCTTGATGAATAAAAATGTATATAAATAGCACAGGAAATCAGAGAACTGCTCTTAGATATCTATCAGTCTAACCTTGGCTTAGCTTCTGCTAAACCAATCTGTTTTGGTTCAGTTCACATTCAGGCTGATAACAATTTCTTAATCTGATTAGGGAATTATTTCAATTATGTTAATGTCACTATACTAACTTAGATAAACATGCTCAGGGATAACCTTTATGTGAATTATCATGATGAACATTAGCACTTTAAGCAGTCAACAGCCAATTAAAGAGATTCCTCCCACCTAACTCACAAAATAATTTCATATAATGCTGTAGACATTAACATAGTTACTAAAAGGAAAACTGAGCTGATAAAATCACATCTATTTTTCAGCTCTTTTAAAAAGACTGTTTCAGATGTTGGGAGATTACAGAAGAGCACAGACAGTGGGGACAGCACTTCCCAAAGGCATGATCAGCTGCTGGGCTGCACTGCAGTGGGGTGTTTTCTCCAGGGAGAGCTGGACAAGCACCAGGTCAGGGGAGCACTGGGGATTCTTCTGCAAAACAGCTTCCTATTGATGGAATCAGTTGCTATGGTAACCCTGTGTGTGTGTGGTTTGAAGTGTCCCACACCTAAAGGATTCAGATTCTAGATGCCAAGTTTGTATTGAAACAAACAGATTAGTTTTGGGAGGAGAAAAATACCTTAGAAGTCCAAATTGGAGTGGGAGTTCAAATAAAACTCTCCATTTGCTGCTACATTGGTCTGGACAAACTTTCAGTTATTAGCAGTGTGATTATTCCTGTGAAATAGGTGGACACACACCCATCCACAACCTTTCTGAGAGTCTGCAAGCCAGGAACCAAGTTTATTCACATTTATATTTTCAAAAGCAAGTTAAATTCTGATGGGTAAAAATGAGCCCACAGCTGATTTTGCAAACCAACCATATCTTTGTTTGCTTTGCCAGTCCTACATGTCAAGATTTACTGTTACAGTAATAACAACGGGTCTGATTTGATATTTGCTTGTTATTTGTTTAGGATGGCAGTGCCTCAAGGCTCCAGCCATGAATGGGACCCCTTTGTGTGTGCCATATGTAGAATTTACACTTTCAGGGCCACACTTTAAACTACACCAGTGTATGCAGTGTGTCCTGGAACTCCAGTACTCCCAATTTAACAGTTCATTATGCACCCTCCAAGCTAAACATTTATGCCTACTGCAAGGGTCTCCACTGTTATTTGAATGAAATTTTAACAGGATTTACCTGCTACTTCAAATTCTTGAACAGAAGACAACAGTGTCGTTAAATTTTAACACAGAGGCCCTGATTTCATATTAAAAATATCTTACATGCTATAAAAGATAATGAAAAATGATAAATAAATTACAAAGTAGTATGAGTTTATTTTGCTCTTCATTATAAAAATTTCATTGCAATCCCAGCTTACCCTCAATGGAACTGTTTTGCTTTTTCTATCCCACATCAATAACATGATGTCATTTTCTTACCTGGATAGAGGAGCCTAGTACATTTTAAAAATATGTTCTACTCAATTCTTCAGTTCTGATATAGAAACTTCTTTCTTTTTCATTGTTTAGTTTAAAAAAAAGCTTCAACAAAAATCAATGTTTGCATTGATTTGCAATGAGTACATGGTACTTGGGAGACCTGGGGACAGAATTATGTTTATGAAAACTTTTTCTCTTTTCATTCTGCTGAGCTAATAAAAGCTTTTCTCTCCAGATAAACTTTATCTTCCTTCCACCCCTAGACATCACCTTTACAGAGATAGCAACACTACAAGTATTCTACCAGGTGTTCTTGGCCTACTGAGCACGTAACAAGTAAAATATGAACCTAGAATATATCACACTTCTTAGTGGTGAGCCCATTACTGAAGTATTACTGCTGAAAGGACTTATTATTGTACAAACTGAAAGGAACACAGTATAAAGAAGCAGAGGAAAAAAGGTAGAAAAGGGTTCCAGGTACCCAGCTGATCTGCCAGATGTTTGCCCTTCTCCACAGGAACAATCCTGTCATCCTCCATGTCACACTTGTTTCCAACCAGGATCACTTGTGCGTTGTCCCAGGAGTAAGTCTTGATCTGTGTGGCCCTAGAGCAGGTCAAAAGAGATAGTTACATTCCATCAGCTGTGCCAAAATACAGTCCTCCACTAAATATGAAAACAAATACCATTAATGACAGTATCAACTCCCCAGGTTGTGTGCTGGGTCAAGGACAAATGACCAGGCTTAGACACAAAGCAAGAATGCAGACCCTGTAACTCCCAGCACTGTTCTATTTTACTGCTCCTCAACTTCATGTGACAATAAAGTTTCTTGTTAAGACTTTGCAAGTGTTTTAAAGATCACAAGATCCAGATAAAAAACTGAATTGAGTAATTTTTTTAAGATTAGGGACAAAAAAAGCTTTTTTGTAAAGCTTATTCTCCTTCAGCTCTCATCTGCCAGAGGAACAACAATCAGTTACAGCTCTTAAGGATATTGTCCCATAGAGAAAACCATACAGTAGATGCACACTTCATGCTGGATTTACAACTTCTTATAAAAGACAGAACAATAATAATTCTCTCATTTTCTGCAGCACATTTTGCTGTAGAGTTTTAGGAACACCATAAGGACAGATGGAAGCATCAAGTTGTCTTCGCTCAAACAGGAAAACTTCATGGAAACTGAAAATCACATAGAAACATGGAAACAACTGAAAAGGAAGATCAGAAATTTACCAAATTGGGAAGGTATGAGATCAAAGCAAGGCTCTGTGAGCTAATACTTGAACCCAGCAGAACTAAGGGACACCCAAGGCAGGAGAGAGCAGCTGCAATGACAGACCAACACTAACTTCAGTGGCACAGGGCTGCAGTGCGTGGGAGCTTGGGCAGGAGCACGTGGTAACTTGGAGCCTCTAAAGCTTTCTGTGGCTCATGTGCTGAAACTGGAGTGGAGCTCACTGTGGGTCCCAGGACTCTGATCTTACATTTGGCTCTTTTAGAGTTTTTCCATGACAAAACAGATTTTTTATATATATATCCTGAGGGGCCAGGCCTCTCCCACCATCCTTGGTGTCCCAGAGGTGTCCCAGAGCCAGCAGCAGAACATTATTAGCTCAGTAGCACTCACTTTCATCCATCTTTTCAGACCCACACAACCTATTTCATCTTCACCAAGCCAGCTCCATCTTTTAAGGCTCTCTCCTCCCCAAGGGTAATTAGGCTGCACTGCCAGAAGCCAAACACTCCTCTCCTCCATCCTCCTCCACTCCCTAACGCACTTTCCCACTCTTTGCCCCAGCTCACCACTCCAGGCAGGACACTACAGATTCAGGCAAATCTGCCACTTCCCAGGAGAGCCAGAAGTCCTCTCCAACTTTTACTTCTGTGTAAGTTTCCTTGAACTCCCCTAACAATAAAACACTTGATTCCTTCTCTTTTGAATTAGCAGCAGCCTCCAGCTCTGATCTAGTAATGACAATTTTTAATTAGTTTGAGTTGCTTACTTGCTTTTTTCCATGGAAAGCAGCCAGCTGTGTTACTCCACAGATAACTGAGAAAAAGGGGGTCATTTCACTGTGCAGCTTGCCTTGAAGAGGCTGCCTGCCTGCTGGGATTGCCCTGGGGAACAGGAACCTCACCCGTGCCCAGACCCGTAGTGAAGCAAGCAAAACTAAACAAGGACTCTGCAGTGAAACTTCTTACTCTCCCTAGAGTCCTCCTGGAAGGGCACTCACTCAAATCCAATTTTAGCTCCTCCACTCTCACCCTTTTGAGTGCCTCAATGTAGACAAACCCCATGAGAGGCTGTGATATGAATCTGTGCCGAGTTTTTGTGGGATTCTGGAGTTTTTCATGGCTCATCAGAGAAGGGGAGGACTGCAGAAATCAGCCAAAAGCCCAGGAAGATGAAATCTCCCCAGTGTCCCTCCATAAGCAACAGAGAGAAGTAAAGTCTCCCCAGGTTCAATTTAAAACAACTAAAAGCAGGCTTCTCTTCTGACTCACTGTTCAGCCTCTGGATTCATTTCAGCCCCTGGCATCATATGGGGACACACTGCCAAATCTTAATTATTTAAACAGAATTACTTAGAAAATGAAAAGGAAGCAAACAACATGAAGGATGTCCCAGAGAAATGCATCCTTCTCCTTGTTTTGTACAAGTTAGTGGAAAATCTCTTACAGAACACTGACATTTACTCTTCTTAGGAGTAAAAGAAACACAACCAATCAAAAAAGCTATGAAGAACATATAAAAGAAACCCTGATGTCTGTACAAAAAGAAAGGCAGAAAATTTCCAGATGCTTTTGGAAAGATAAATGAAGAAATAGCAAGGCTTGTGTGATGGAGCTGTTTCAACAACTATCAGGGCAGCCTAATATACACACTGGGAGAAACACTTCTGTGACACAATAAAATGCTGTGCCTTGTTTGTGCTGAATTCCCCAAATTAACAATAAAGCACAGACTTTGTGCTTCATGCTTAGAAGAAAAATAGTGTCAGGTTCACAGCTACATGGAGGTATCAACAACCCAGTTTGGGCTAAAGATAAATAACACTGATGATTTGTGAACCCAGCTGTCATTTGTATCTAAGTTAAATTTTACCAGGTTTTATTTCCCTTCTATGAAATTGTCTAAATTATCCAAAGCAGAGCTTCCTTAATATCTTCTATTTACTTTACAGTTTCAACTACTGATTGTATTTTAGTTCCATTGCAGTTTCAAATGAGGTATAAACAACTGATTTATTTACACACTGATTTCTCAATCCAACATCAAATAGCAGCTATCAAAGAAGACTACTAAAAGAAATTCTAGAAACAGAGCTGAAAGCTATGAAAGTTCATTTAACCCTTTCACTCACCCTACAGGAAAGACATATTCAAACAAAAGAACAACTTACTTTCAAATATCAGTTCAAACTCATCTTTGTGTTTGCCTATTTATATTTTTTCTTGTAAAATAACCTCACTGAACTCTTACCACACTGCAGGAAGGAAAATCACTCAGACTTAATATTTTAAAGCTTCTCATACAATCTGTTGTACATTTTCCAGTGAAAAAGAGAACAAGTCATGCTCCAGGTACTCCCAAATGCATTTAAATTGTGTCTCTTTCTCAGTGGTTTTAAGATGATCATCATCATTAATTGGGGTGATTCATGTGAATGAAGGAAAGACTCTGCTTTGCATTCATAGTCTACTTGGAGAGTTTGTCTAAATACCTGATATACAGCCATGATCCTCTCACTCAGGAGAGAAAGTGACTTTACTTGGTTTGGACGGGTATGAGTGACACAAAGCAAACCAGGATCCTCTCCAAGACAACCACCCATAGGCAAAGTGAGAGTAGAAGGTCTCTCAAGAAAGAAATCATTTGGCAGACTGGGAGGGATATTCTCATTTCCCTGGTGGATAGGTGAGGCCCAATCAGGGGGCTGTTAAAACAGTCATGTGCCAATGAACCAGAGATGGAGATAAAGGAGCTCAAGTAGCAGACACTTTAATTTTGTATGGAGACTACATTTCCTGACTGAAGACCACATCCAGTGTAATAAGTTTTTTTAATCATAACTGTATCATGCAGAATGATGAGGGGGAAAAATCCCAAAAAATCCTACTTGCTATGCTAGAAAGTGGCAGACACTGACAGAGCAGCACCAGACAAAAGCTTTCTGTTCCATTTCTTGTGCCTTTGGAAGTTTAGGAAGCAGTTTTGCAGACTGGGAAAAACCATCTCCCAGCTGCAATAGCCACTAGAGGACTCTGCTGGCCCAGAGATGCTGGCTTGGCTGCCCTCATCTCTCCTGTGGACAAGCTTCAGGAAGGAAGGAAATGGTCCTTTTTATCTGCCCCACTACCTCATTTGGGCTCAGAACCTTCAAGCTGGTTGGAAAGATTCCTGACACACAGAGGAAAAACACCATGATGGTTCACCTCTGTCCTTTGGCTGACAAGGTGCTCTTAGCAAAGATATTCCTGCAGCTCCTGTGGCACAGGAAGATGTGAAGTCAAACAGACAGAGCTGACCTTTCCCAGTTCTTACTCTCACACCAGTGCCTTTGATGGAACAGACCTTAGACTACTTCCAATATAAAGCTTCAGGTTAAACTTCCCCTGTGCAAACTCTGAAATAGGAGCAGCTCAGAGACAGAGATTTGGTAATGTTTGGTAAACTTCAGACTGGTGAGTAAAACCTACTAGAGCAGAACCAACAGAGAGACAGGTAGATGAACTGTGTGGTCATATGGATCTTGTTTCATCAGGGAACCAAGCTGGAAATATATCTAGTTTAGTGAAAGCTATTGTCCCAGCCCACATGCCTGCTCTCCTATGGAAAACACCCCTGTGCAGACACTTTGCAGAAAAAGCTTCATCTGAGCAAAACTTGATGGATAAAATTGGTTTTGACAAAACCTTGGGGTTTGTGTTTCTAACACGAAAGGAATGTATTCCTCTATCACAAGCTGCTGAAAGGCTGTTTGGGATGGGGCTGCAGTTCATTTGGTGTTGTGGTACTGGGGATGGGGGTGAAAGTGGAGACTGCACCTTGAATGTGACCATCCTGACCAACTGCTTTAGTGAACAGAGAGAACAAGAACTGGGCAGCTTTGGAGAGAAGACAAACCACTGGAAACAACAAACCACACTGTTGCAGCTTTTGAGTTACAGCCCAGCTTAGGGCATACAGAGTAGGTGTTCAACAGGAAGCCAGGCTGAGCCAGATGCTGAGAGCCAGTGGCACAGCCAGGATGCTCCCAGCAGGTCACGGAGATCACTGTGAATCAGTCTGACTCAGGAGATCACATCAACCACTGCACTGCCCTTCTGGGCACGGTGACCATTCTTACCTGCAGCAAAGAGCAACCAGGAGACCAGCAGAAATGACTGCAAGACATTTGAGTGGAGTCACAGGGCACTAGTGAGGATAAACACAGCCTTTCCCCAGATCCCTGAGATGTGAATTGAACAACCACTGTTAATCCGAATTTTTAGCAGCGTAGCCAGAAATCTCATAAGCCCAAAAAAAGGATTAATTTCTTCACAATAAATGGAAACTTTTAAAAGCAACAAATGCTATAGTATGCTACAATATTTGAATTACAACCTTCTAATTAAAGTGAAGCTGTGGAACCTTTACTAAGGAATGTTTATAAATCAAATTATTTACATGAAGAGGAAAGAACACAGTGATGCAAAGCACTGTGGAGGGTGGGATGTCTCATGTTCTCAACAAACAATTGTGGGGAGAGAATTGGCCAAAACCCAAACAAACCCAATGATAACAGTATTTCAGTATTTCCTACCAGTCCTGCACAGCATTGAAGGAATCTTCACTGGTGATATCATACATGAGGACAAAGCCCATGGCCCCTCGGTAGTAGGCTGTGGTGATGGTCCTGTATCTTTCTTGTCCAGCTGTATCCTGCAGCAGAAAGGAGTATTTGGGCTTTAAGACTTCAGCTCTCAGAAGCAAAAGTTGTAATTAGGTTCTATATCTAAACTAAGGCAATCACTTTTTGTTATTATACATGTAAAAATCTTCAGTTGCTCCCAACTGAAATGAACTCTACTTACATTCTAGCATTAATTAGGCTTTTGCATCAACCATGATTTGTTAAATGCATTTTGACACATGTACTATTAAAAAAAAAACCAAAGATGTCAAACCTTTAATTGCTTTCTCTGCCTCAGCCCCAATGCAATAACAAAATGTTACCAGAGTTCACTGAAAGCTGACACTTTAAAGCAGAGACAAAATAACCAGTCCAGGACTGTACAAAGCAAAAAACATTTACGTGTTGCAATTCAGTGTCACGGTCAGGAAAACGTCCTTGAGGTAGATGCTGCAGGTGATGCCTTTCCTGCCTCAGGTTAGAGACAAAAATTAAAGATTTGATGCAATAAACATTATTATAAAAAGTGAACTTAATGTGGAATATACCAATCACAAAGTCTGAGGTGCACATACTAATATGAGATCCACTAATCCTCTTCTGCTGGTTCATCTTAATTCTGTTTACCCACAGAGTTCCTGCAGAGTTCCTCCACCTGCAGTTGTCATTTCTGCGTTCAGCTGGGCAGCACAAAGGTGAAACTGTGGCATATGCAACAGAAGAATTCTGAAAGACTTGTGACAGCTAGAAAACATGTCAACTACCATCTGTTGGATGCCAACAGCACTTTTCCTTTATGTTTTGCCAGCCTATTTTTAAACTGAGGAATATTTCTGCACCAGAACAGCCCAACCCATTCCCTCCAGACCTGCCTTCTGAACCAAGGAGAGAAGTCGTGTGCTGATTGTCCTTCTCACTCTCAAAGTATCTATCTTTTGAACACATTTCATCCTTCTTTTGGCAAATGGCAACTCTGTGAAACAGCTGCAGGGAGACAAAAGGCTTTGCCTTCAAAGTGTGTGCTCAGTATGAGGTGTCAACTTATAGTTACTGTGATGGGTTAGCTCTAAAATGAACCATCCTTTAGTCCCCCAAAACCCACACTGAAGAAGGCAACTGCTGCCGCTGGTTTAAAATGTGATTAAAGTTCTAAAGAAAAAGACCCTAAAGGACTTAACAACCATGTAACCAGTTGGAAGAGTAAAATAAACCCACACAGAGCACTCTTTCAGGAGTAGAGATCAGACACAGCACATCACCACACCCCCGGGAGACGGTGGGGGGGAAACTCGGCTTTAAAATCATCCTGCCCATCATTCCCTTACACGCAGCTCTGTTTTTGCTGCATGCAAGAGACAGTGCTGGCTCTTGCAGGACACACACAGCCAGTCTGTGGTCGCCTGTTGTTCTGCACCAGAACATCACAGAGCCTCTCTGTAGGAGGACAGTGCTTGTAAATAAGCTCCCTACAGCTTGCTTAAAAGGCTCTGCTATTGCACTACTGTGAGACTATCCACAGCTGTTGAATACTGTGAATTTCCCAGTGGAGAGGCTGTGCAGCAAGAATCTCGCTGTTTCTCTACCAGTTCTCTGGGAAAATACGTGATTTTTTCCCTTAAACTTGTACATTTATTTCAAGACAGGGTAGCCCATTGGCTGATCACCATGAAGCACTGCACACTGGCTGAGGAATAGTTCTGCTCCCTCCTGGCAACAGGTCAGAGGTGGGAATATCAGAATGAGGTGGACTCCACCCTGCAGCCTGAGTGACCATTTCTCTTCCTGCCAGTGATGAATCCATCACAGAGCACTCTCATATTCTCTGATACCACAGCCCCCCCTTAGCTGCTGAACAGCTAAACCAGCCATGACAACTAGATCCTAACTATATTTCTGCAAGCAAGAAGGGTCTCAGCAGTAACAGTATTGTTCTTTTATTCAGAGAGATGAGAGTTGCTTTATTTTAGCCTGATTTCCTAAAGACATGACGCTTATTAAAATACCAGTCTCCACATAGGTACTCACCATCAAATTTGGCTGAGGGAAAATGTGTTCAAATGTTTGTACATATGTCACAAATAGTAGTTGGTGAGATGAAGAGAGACCTAAAACATGCCTCAGCTGTGGAAAAAAAGCTGAATTGCAATGATTATCTGTTCCCAACACCAAAGGATTCACATGAGAGAGGCTTTCTTTGTCTCTCATTAGGAGAAGGCCCTAAATCAGTATTAGTAACTTCACAGATTCTGCAACCAACAAAACCAAACAAACCCATGGGAAGTCAGGCTTCGTCACTTCTTATGTTCACAGAATTATTGTTTGATACCTTCATTCAGAAGTTGATCTGCCTTCCAAATCTCATCTTCTGCTTTCTCCTCTGTGTTTAACCAGTGCTCACTCTGGCTTAGGGTATGAGGCTGTGACTAGGCAGTAAGTGACTGCAAGACACATTATCAAGTCACATGCAGAGTAATTTGGAAAGAAATTAAATTTGACAATGGCTTAGAGCAAGGAGTCAGCTCTGGGAACATACATCCAGGCTGTCCTGGGAAGCAGCCTCAAGGGACACTCAGGGTGACTTCCAAAACCTGCCCTGATCCCACCTCATTACCTCGGCTCAGTGAGGAATTGCACTGAAAAAGCCAAATTGTGCTGTTGCCTGAAAGCTCTGGAATGTAGCAAATCTGATTTGTTGATTTCAGTATTCTGCCTGTGAACCCCCTGGTGTGGGGATGGGCCCCAATTTCTACATTAGTGAGACAGAGAGATGGGGCTGCAGGGGGTACAGAACCCCAAAGGATAACATGCATTTGCTCAGTCATAACCTGTTCTCTGGTGGGCATTGCCCTTAAATCACTAGAAAGAGAAGCTGCATATTCACTAGGATATACCTGTGTGCCTGCCTTGTCAGATTATCAGAGTGTGGGGGGGTTCTAATAGTATCTCATGGTATATAAAGTTTGTTCATACCCTTGCCCTGGTAGCTGTGTTCTAGAATGCACAGGTGTGATTCATCTCTTCCTGAGTCACTGATGGCTTCCTCCCTCTGTTTTATTGTACAGGTACAGAGCATGTCATCTCTCCTCACAGCATTTCTCCAACTGCATCTGAATTGTTGTACTATCACCTTGAAATTACTTTTTTCC
>VZRX01038972.1:0-10822 GCA_013398075.1 Notiomystis cincta | reverse complement strand
CGGGGAGTCCCGGAGGCGCCAGTGCGCGGCCAGCCTGACCCGCCGTGCACCGGCAGCGGGACCTGGCCCTGGGGGACCTTTACGGCCGCGGCCCTCGCGGGTTCCGGCCGTGCCGGTAAGGGCCCCCCCAGCCCATCGTGCCCCCCATGCCGAGGGTTTCCCTTCTCAGGGTGCACCTGAACAGGGCTGGACCTATTCTGAGGAGCAAAGGGGGCATCCCAAGGGCCAAGGAGCCGGAGAACTCGGGGGAAAAGCTCTTCTGCATCGGGGTACCCCTTGTGCGGGCTGCCCAGGAGCTGTGGGGAGGGAGCAGCCGGGGGTCCCTGGGAGAGCCCTGGTCCTGGGGGAGCTCTGGGGCACCCTGGGAGAGCGCTGGAGCCGGTCACGGCTAAGGGCTGGTGGCTATGCCGGCTCCACAGCCCTGCTCCAGCACTCTGGGAATGCTCTGGCCGGGTGGGCAGATCCGGGGATTGCCAGGCACCGGGGGTCCGTGCTGGGAGCTGTGCGGGTCGTCCCCGCCGTGCCCTGCCTGCCACCAGCTGCTACACTGGCTGAGCCAGGGCTGAGGTAAGTGCTCTAATTGTTTTCTCTGTGGCCCGAGATGAATAATTGAGAGGTCTTTGAGGAGAATTAATTAGCCCGTTTATTGGCAGTAAATGCTTTTCTCCAGATGATGAAATAGATCCTGAGCCACACGTGGGGCAGGCAGATGCAAGTCATTGATGCTGCTCTGGAGCTTGCCGGTGCCAGGTCCACAGGCCAGCTGTGCTGGTGTCCTGTGCCCACTGTGGACAGGCACGGTGGTTCTGACTCCCATGGCCTCCCACGCTGCCTGGCATGCCCAGAGTTCACTGCACCCATGGCCAGCACTTTGTGTGGGGAACCTGGTGTTGGTAGGAGCAAGGGGCACTGAGGGGCAGGCAGGGTCCCGTGGCAGATTTGGAGCCCTCTGCCCCCATCATGCCCATGTAGCTTCCTGCTTCCCTCGGCTCACATCCCACTCTGGGGGCTCCCTCCCTTAGCAGACCTTGATGTGTCCCCTTGTGTCTCCTTCTTGGCTCTCCTGACTGCCAGGGTGGTGCCAACTTGGGGCTTGTAGCCTGAACGTCCTCCTCACGTCCTCCTCTTCCTCCTTCTCCCCTGGGTATTGGGTGAAGGGCCTTGCATGGCCAGAAATGCTTAAACAAGGATTTCCTTGTTGCTGCATGAGCTATTTGCCTTCTCCTGGGCCAGTTGTTAATGAGGTTTGGCAGGAGGCACTGTCAGCCCTAGCCATTGGATTTCTATAAATCAGCCTGGAGCTGATATGTGGAGCTGGGATAGAGCTGCTTGATCTTGGTGCATAGAACTTCAGCTTGTGGGTCCTGGGAGCCCCTCTGGGAGTGGAGCATCCTGGCATGGTGGAGAGGGGCAGGGGCTGAGTGGGAAAAGGGGGTGTGGCTGCTTCCCACCAGACAGGTCAGAGTGGCCACTTCAGGGCACTTCACAGGAATGGCAGAAAGTGCAAAGCAAAAAATAAAGCAGCTTCCTGCGGCTGGGGTACTGCTTTTTCCTGATCTTTCCCACATGCCCAGCTTTTTTCCCCAGACTCAGAGAGGCTGTTGGGTGCTCCGAACTGAGATGATGATTCTGCCCTGCCTTAGGGTGTGGGGCTGGGGTTTTGTGTCCCCGGGCAGCCTCAGGCATGCAAAGTGGTGCAGGCAGATCATCCGGGCCCCGTGGAAGCATTTGCTGCTTCCTCCTGCTGGGAAGCAATGCCACAGTGGCAGGGCTGGCATGTGGGCCCTTCGCGCTGAAGCCGCGGTGGCACTGCCACTGGCACAGGGATGCTGCCACGGCTGCAGGTCCTGTGGACTGCCGGGCTGCCTGGCCCCCTGGCAGACACAGGCTGTGACCATCCAGGGATGCCTGAAGTGTGGCAGGGAGCAGGTTCCCATTAAGAAGAGTCTCCTGGGAATGGCTGCTGCTGGCAGCCCTGTGTCCAGGAAAGGAGGTGCTGGGAAATGGGACCCTTATCTCTGGTTTCCCACATCCATTCACTCTTCTCTCCTCACCTGTGGGATGGTTTGTTTGGGAGCTGGCACAGCCCATCTGTACTGTGCCAGTCTGAGAGAAGCCACAAGTCTCAAAGGTGATATTTCAGTTCCTGCTCTGAGTATGTTTCCCCCTTATCCAGAAACACCTCTGCTCTCTACTCAGTTCTCACGGAATTTCTGTTGTGTGTGGAAACTGGAATCTCCAGTTCCAGTATGGCTGCAGGGCTCCTCGGGGTCACCACAGTCTGCTGGGAAAGATCTGGCCGCCTTCTCTCCTTCTCTCTAATAGCCTGGCCCATGGTGGGGCAGCCCCTGGCCCAGTGGTTTCTCCCCACAGCAGAACAGCTCCAGGATGGTGGCAGCAGCAGCTGGCAGGGGTTTTCCAGGAGCTGCCCCTCCATCTGCAGCCTCGTGCCTCCCCCCTGCCAGCATTCCCCACATTCGTCAGCGTGGGGAACCGTCAGCCCGAAGATGCCCCCACTACCGCTGACACCATCCGCTTCCTCTCTCTGCCGGCACCCGCTCGTGGATGCGAGTGCAGCTGGAGGCTCCAAGCCGCAGCCGATCGCCTGGCAACAGTGCAGTGCCAAGCGTGGGCTGCACGGGGGAGCCCTTGGCCCCGTGGGAACCCACTCGTGCCAGGGACAGCTTTGCGGAGACCGGGGTGCACAGCTCTGTGAGTGGGCAGCTGCACCACGCCGCGGCCCCGGGCTGCTCCCTGCCCTGTCGCCACTCTGTCAGCTGCAGGGCTGTGCTCCATGCTGTGGGCAGGGGCCCTCTGCGCCGGGACCCCTGTGCCCGCAGCCCTCGCTGGTTGCAGCTGCAAAGTCGGGGCTGGGAACAGCAACCCCGGCGAGAGGTTGTGCAAGAAGGGGGGACCCGGGAGGGCACGGGCAGCCAGTGTTGAAATTCCATGCTCTTACAGAAAAGCCCCCGGGCAGAATTCCTGACAGGGGTGATTCATCCCCCACTGGAAGCGATGACTTTGCCTCTCCAGTAAACACTCCTCAGTTCAGCAGGGTGTCACCGCTCCCTCCTGCCACCCGCCGTGAGGCGACAGGGCTGCCCTGAGCACTGCAGGCAGCACCGGGGTGCTGAGGAGGGCCAGGGGGGCAGTGGGTGACTGGGAGCCAACTGCTGGGCAGCAGAGCAGTGGGCACCAAGGGCAAAACTGAATCCTTGGCTCCCTGCCCCGGCTGCCACCCAAACCTGTCGCTGGCCATTGCTGTTGCGAGGTGCTTTGGGGGCCCCATCTCCTGCTGGTGAGGGCACACGGGACAGCCTTTTCCAGGAAGCACACGAGGGCAGCCAAGCTGTGGAGTTCCCGACAACAGCTCTGGTTTTAATAACAGCAAATCAATGGATGCCCGATTCTGGCCAGAACAAACTCCTGTGCTTCCTCCCTGGCCTCCCTCTCCAGTAGTTTCTCCATAGGGCAAAACAACCCGTATGAGAGCCCCAACTCTGGCCATGGTACGTGGGGTTCTGAGTGCTGATGGCCCATGCCTGCCTGCCCTGCATGTTGCAGACTGTCCTGGCATGCTGCCTGCACCCCAGCCCTACCATAGGGAGGGAAAATTGGGGGTCCTCAGTGCCCGTGCCCACCTCTGCTATGCCCACCCCCTACACAGGAGGGTGCAGCCTGCAGGGCTGCTCCGTGGCTGGGCATTCCCAGCTGCTCCAGCGTCTTGCCTCTCCAGTCCATCCCTGTGCTGTGATTCCGCCTCCTCCCCATGGGTTTGCACAAACCTTGTGCTTGCTTTGTGCTTGTTTTGAGAACAGATTAGTCATGGCTCTGAGCTGGCTTCCAGAAAATGCACAACAGCACCATGGAAAAACGAGAACAGTGAAGTGATGACTCAGCAGGGCTCCCACTCTGTCCCTGGGGTGCCAACTGTCCCTGCTCCTGACTGGGCCTGAGCACTAGTGAGGACCACCCGGGGATGCCGCAGCTGGGCCAGGGTGGGTGGGCAATGGCAGGAAAGAGCCAGGGGCAGCACCTGCCTCCTGGAAGCTGCAATTCTGCTGGCAGGGTGGGACGCCAGGTCCCTGGAGGTGACAGGCAGCCTCCTCCTCTGCCCCTGCCCCCTCCTGCTCCAGCCTACTGGCACCTTGCTGCACCAAACCCTTACTGTGTGTGTGGCTGGAACAGCCTGCAGCTGGCAATGCCCAACAAACCAGGTAGGTTCTGGGGATGCCACAATGATGGGCGGCTGCTAGGATCCTGCCAGGACCTCAGCGGGCTGGGGATCCCCAGCGATGTGGGCTCGGCAGTCAGCCCCGGACAGCAGGGCCCTCCTGGCCGCCACTGCGCAGCAGTGACGGGAACTCCTGGGGCGGGCCCTTACGGTACCTCACACCTTGCTCCACAGCCCTTCCCTGCCCTGCCTTGGCTGGCTGCCCGGCAGCACAGTGTGTTGCCAAGCCTCATTGCCAGGTGGCTTATCGTGATCCCCTGGTGCTGGACACCAACTGGTGTCAGCTGCCAAGGATGAACAATGTAATTACTGGAATTGCAGTAAAGTGCTCCCATTCCCACTCATTAAATGCTGAGACAGGGCCCCTGGGTCCTTGTGGGGAGCATCTGCTCCAGCTGTGCCCTCTGCCAGCCACACACCCCATCGTCACCCAAGTGGCGCCATCAGCACCCGTCACCCCTTGCCTGGCTGGCGTGGCTGGGGTTGCTCTCTGCTGATAGCTGCTGGAGCCATGGGATAGGCAGAGCCCAGCAGGCTGCTGGGGACCTTCAGGCCCTCCAGCATTGAGCACTGGTGAGGAAGCGGTGGGCAGGGAGGGCAGGACTGGATTGCACACACAGGGTCCCACATCCGGGAGCTCCATCCCCAGCCACATGTGTGGCTCTGCCACTGCTCCTCCTTGCCGTGGCTGAGGCCAGGACTGATGTGAGGCCAAGGGATGCTCCAGGGCTAGGGTTTGGCACCTGCCCATGACTGCTCTGCCAGAGTCATCTGAGGACTCTGTGCTGTGCTGGGCAAGCACACGCCAGGCAGCTGGCAGCCTGCTGCCAGAGCACCCACAGGGACCTCCCGTGATGTGCCATGTGCCCAGGAGTGACCACAGCCAGTACTTGGCACATCACTGCTCCCTGCGAGTGCAGGTGCAAGAGCAGTGTAGCCCTGGCCCCGGGTCTCTGCCAGGGAGCAGAGAGCTGGGGCCAGGGGGCCTGGGGCAGAGCAGCTCATGTAGCTGCTGATGGAAGGAGTGAGGAATCCACAGCTGCTGGCTCCCTGGAGCTGGTCGCAGGTCTGGCTGGGGAAGCAGCAACAAAGTAAGGTTTCCATGGGGATGTACACAGCCTGCTGGGCCCAGTTGCATCCCGAAATACTTCCTGGCCTGGGTTCGGGGTCCTGCTGCCACCCCCGGCTCCCTGCCTGCTAGTAGCCCTGCCTGGCTAGGAAGGGCCAGGGCCAAGCCAGCCCCCATGGCTCCCCCAGACCCCAGAGCTCTGGGCCAAGTCACCAGCAGCTGAGCTGCTACCAGGACTGTGACTTTAAGCAGTACCTTGAGAGCAGAGGCCCAAGATGAGGGGCACTTGTGGAACCGAGGGGCTCTGGGGACATAGAGCTGCAGCCCTGCTCATCCTCCAGCCCAAGCAGGTGTCTGTTGTCCTGGGCCTGCAGCTGGGACCACCGCTGCCAACACTGGGCTCTGCCACAAGCAGAACTTGTGCTCGTGCTTCCTGGCAGCTCACTGGGAGTAGATGTCCCAGTCCCTGCTCCCAACTGTCCCCATGGCTCTGGCCTGCAGAGGAATTGACACGTAAGGAGCAGATGGTGCCATTTACAGTAAGTCCCCAGCTGCTGCACAGCCCTTTCCTGCATTCTACTGGGAAACGTAGTGGTAGATGTGGGAATGTCCTGGCGCTGCGGAGCCAAGCAGGAAGGAGTACGTGAGGGGAGTGCCGCGAGGTCAGGGTGTTCATGGCAAGCGCACTGCCTGGCTCTGCTGCCCCAGTGACCTCCAGTGCTGTGTCCGCTGCCACCTCCCTTGGGGTCCCGGTGTGGGGCTGGGGAGCCTTCGTGGGTCTGTCCTGCTTCCCTGTGACCAGTTGGGTTTTTGGCATAGTTGGTGTAGCCACAGGAGCTGTGGTGCTGACCAAGCCCTCTACTGCTGTGCTGGGGCTCACTGCCCGCAGCAATCACCGGCTGCGGTGGTTTCCTGTTTTGGTTCTGCAGAGGCTGGTACACACCAGAGCAGGTTTCCTGCACCCCTGACCGCACAGGGTTCAGGTTCACCATCCTGGTGGACACTTCCTTCTTGTGCCAGTAATGAGCTGGCAGTGTGATGGGAAGCATTGGTGGCTTCCCTGCACCCCACGGGGAGGCCGGGCTGAGACAGGACAGGGGGTTGCAGGGGCTGTGGGGCAGCAGCCTGTCCCCGCCTGACCACCCTTCTGTGCCCCTGCACCTTGTTGGACTCCCATTGGGCCTGGTGCTCTCACCCTGTTCTGCATGGCCACCATCACAGCACGGAGGAACTGATGGCACTGGGAACATGCCATGCTTACAGCTGCACTGGCTTCTGCTGGTGCTGCTTGGTGCCCAGCCCCAGGAGGTCTGGAATGTGGAGAGCTGCAGGACTCCAATGTCCCAGCCCTGCTTCTGGAGCCCTGTGTAAAAAAAAATCCTGTCTGGCTCCTGGCACCATTACACAGTGACAGGGTCTGATCACCCTGATAACATCTTCCCCAAGCAGGAACACTCCCAGGGTTCAGGAGCTCAGCTGCCCCAGCCCTGGTGAAGGGCAGAGGGGAACTGGCTGTGGGACATGCCTGATAGACTGCTTATGAAACGCAGGGCCAAGTCCGCTCAGCTGCTCTGGAGGAGCAAGAGGTTTGTGAAACCTTCAGCAGGGATTTGCCTGCTGGCCGCCGCGTCACTGCTGCCGCGAGCTTGGCTTTATTCCAGGAAACCCGTGGGGCTGGCGGAGCTTCCCGGATTCTCGACTCAGCCGCGGGTTGCAGCACCGCGAGGGAAGAGGCCCTTGGCTGGCAATGCCAGGGCCCTTCTGGGAAGCAAAGAAGCTAGGGTTGTTCCCACAGAGATGGGAAGGCTGGCGTCTGGCTGGGGGGACTTCGGCAGGGTCACTGTGGGCAGCCTGGCTGCCATCCCTGTGGGCAGCTTCCCACTGTGCCCCACCATGGGGTGCCATGAACCCCTTGCTCTGCCAGGAGGGCTGAGCGTGCTCATAAACCCCCAGAGCCCTGTTTTCCCATCCCCTGATTCGCCTGATCCTGCCCAAGAGTGGTGACGTTCTGCAAGGTGACGCTCCTGCCAGCTGGGGGCTGCTGTGCCAGCAGCAGTGCTCCCACCCCATCACTGGCATGGCACCGGGAGTCACCGGTGCTGCTGGGAGCCCTAAAGTCAGGGATGTGCCTCAGCAGGGCCTGGCAGGCGGCCACCTGAGCGCATGGACATTCCTTGCATAGCTGTAGCGGGTGCCTGGGCAGGCCATGGCACTTCCTGGCAGCCCGCATGCCACAGCCCCACGTAGCAGCCCCAGAATAGTCACTGGGACTATGCCATGCCCACAGCCTGGACCGGCATACTCACCATCCCTCTGGTCTAGGTTGATTCCTAAGGAAATCCTTTTCCCAGCAGCTGGGGTTGCCCAGGGTGGGCGGGAGCACTGTGCATGATGCCAAACATAATGTCTACAGTGTGGACATGCAGACTAGGGCCTGGGCACAAACTACCTGGGCACAGCCTGCTCCTCAGCCAGGTGTTCTGGGTAGCACCCACATCGCTGGATGCAGCTCTTCAGCTGGGCATCATACTGCACACCAGCCAGAAAGAGCTGCTGGTTTATTCCCATGCCTACTTCATGCCCCCAGCAGCAGGCCAGGCACTTCTGGGGGCAAGGACATCCCAAGGAGAACTGAATCCTCTCCCTCGGGCATCTGTGCCTAGCTGGGGTTCTACCCAGGACGGAGCTTTTCTCTCTGTGCTGTGGGGTGAGCAAGATCTTGGCACCCCCTACTCTGAGCCCACTACACTCCCAGAGGGAGCACCTGCAGACCCTTTCCTACCCATGCCTCTCAGTGCCCTGTTCCTGCACCTCTTCATCTTGGCATGCACCAAAACAGAGCTGGGGGAAGGCAGGGACTCGCTCGGCTCTCACTCGCTCTAGCACTGCACTGGGGCTGTGCCACAGGCCAGCCTTGGCCACCAGTTCGGCCCCTCCTGTGCCCAGGGCCATGTCTGCTGTCCCGTGTTTGCACCATGTGCATGAGCTGGGAGCAGAATCCAGCTTGGCTGGGGCTGGAGGAGCGACGTCGACGTCGCAGGGCTCAGACATACCTGAGTGCGGGGGCAGAGCTTACACACGCCAGGCTGAGTCACCGGCAGGATCACCCGGCATGGACAGCAGCTCCAGGAAACGGTGCTTACATGGTGTAAACACATCCCAGCATTGTGCCAGGGCCAAGCGGCCTCAGGGGTGCAACAGAGAAATCAAACCAGATCTGATGTTTTTCATTAAAAAATAGTGCTCTTTATTATAAATTATGGAAACGTTTTCTTTCTGAATATAAATATAAATATGTGCAAAGTTTCATCTGAGTTTGGTTTTGTTTGAATTTTCAAGCATCGTTTTGCTCAGCCCTCAAGGCTGGAGGTGAAGATGGAATCTTTATAAAAGACAGTGATTCACGTTGGCCTGTAAACATCCCTTCGGTTAAAAAAATAAGAATAAAAATTAAAAAAAGCCAGAAAACCCAACCCTGCCACTTCTCTGGGTGGATGCAGAAAAGCACTCACGAGATGACACGTTCCAGGGGATTGTCCTGCTGCGGTCCTGTGGGAATTGGTGCCCTACGGAGCAGCATAGCCAGGGTCTGTGGGAGTGGCTGGGCAGAGATGGGGTGTGACTCTAGGGAGTAAGGGCCTGGCATCCTCAGGGTGATCCTTGCTGATGCGGTTGTGTGGGATTCAGCAGCATCAGGACATGATGCTTCCCCTCGAGCGTCACAGAACATCAGCAGGACCATCATCGCGCAGCGTCACCAGTTGAGGTGCACTAACCCAGACCTTGGGGCAGGGAGGATATTAAGGCTTAGTCCCCTGGAAAATGGCAACTCGGGGACAAAGGCATCGACCTCTTAGTCTGGGGCTTGGTGTGAGCCACTCACAGGGAGCTTCCACCCACAGGGAGGCAGTAAGAGGTACAGTATGGGCAAAAAACACTTTCCCCTTAAAACTGAGGAAAAGTGATCAGGCACTCCTGGGCTCCAGTGCTTTCCATTTCTGAGGGTGGAAGGGGCTCTCGCCAGGACACCACCAGGATGGGGCTGGCGGGGTGCACGTTCCCTCGTGCTGTGGGAGCTGTCCTGGCTGCCCAAGCCCACAGGGGCTTTGCCAATGGGTTCACTGTAACATCCACAGTCTTGTCAGAGCCATCTCCTTCCCTGTGGAGAGGAGGTATCATGCTTGCTTGAGGAGTCCCCCAGCACCAAGGGTGCCCAGCTATGCTGGGCACAGCCTTGAGCCCATGGCAGCTTGCCCCAGTTCCCCCTCTCTCCTTTCCGGATGGAGAGGCTTGGCATGCCCTGCCAGCTCCTGTGCCGGTGGGGCATTGTGCCTGTCCCCCATTCTTGTGCTTGTAGCATGTGACCTTGCTCTGCTGGCCCCTTAGAGAGGGGCATCATACTGGTCCAGGAACTCCTTGATGGGGGCCGGCAGCTGAGTCATCTTCTCGTAGGAGTCCAGGTGCCCGTTGACAGTCTTTCGGCAGAGGTGCTGCAGGGTGGAGACACTGGAGGAGAGCGGGCGGCTCAGCACCAGGGGGATCTTCTCGCCGCCTGAGTAGATGTAGTAGGTGCGCTTGGGGTGCAGAGCCCCCCCTGGCTGCTCGGGGACGGCGCAGGGTGTGGGTGGCATGTAGTGATGGACCAGCTTGAGCACGCAGTCAAAGCGGGGCACGGGTTGGCTGCTGTGGGGATCGCTCTGCAGGGAGAAGCTGCCACCCTCACACTGGATGCGCAGGTTCTTGGTGCCCGACTCCGTCTTGACGCTGAGGGTGAAGAAGTGCCTCTGGTCTGAGCTGTCCCTGATGAGGAAGGTTCCAGCCGGCTCAGTGCTCAGCAGCAGGTTGGCCTCACCACCTGTCACCGTGCTCCAATAGAAGCCGCTCTCCTGCAGCTTTCGTACGGTGTTCACCACCAGCTGGTACTCGCTCTTGGAGCTAAACGTCTTGAGGCGCAGACTGGTGTCGAGGGGGCGGCTCATCCCGGCGGCGGGGAACTTGCTGTGAGTGACCATGGCGCAAGGAGCCAGCTTCGTGTGCTCTGGATGCTGCTGCCAGCAGCAGCCGCTGCTACACCATCACCTGCGGCAGAGAGAGCGATGAGCCCCGGCACTCTGGTCCCCGACTCTCCCTTCCCCGGAACACCTACAACCCCTGGTCCCTGGCTGTTATCCTCCCGCAGCAACAGCAGTCCCCCTCCCCAGCTCTCACCTCCCAGAAAAACTGGCAGCCCTTCTCCCCAGCTCTCTCTTCCCGGGAACCGGCAGCCCCCGTTCCCAGCTACTGTTCTCCCGCGGCACCGGCACCCCCTGCCCCCAGCTCTTCCTTCCCGGGAGCGCTGGCACACCTGCGGTCTCCCGCCCTCTCCCCTCTCTAGAAGAACCGCTTCTGATGGTATCCTGCTCTCTCCTGAGGGCGCATCGTTACCCCGAGCCACCGATTATCGCCCGGCTGAGGCACCAACATCCCCGGCGATCCCCTTCCCTGGGCAGCACCGGCACCCCCGGTCCTCGGCGATCGCC
>VZRX01038971.1:0-11033 GCA_013398075.1 Notiomystis cincta | reverse complement strand
CAACTCAGCATATTCTACGATTCATCTATAGGAAAACACTTGCTGTAGACCTTTATATTTAGAAATGTCTTCTCTTCACAGAACAGCAAGAAAATACTTGAAGTCTGGCATGTAGTTAAGAGAACTGGGAACAAACCAAATTTCATCCTCGGATAAACATACGTAACTACTATAGATTTCAATCTAACCCACGCACAAAGTTTTACACATACTACAAACAGAAACAGAAGGTATCAGCAAAAGACTATTCTTACATTGTTTCAAATTAATTTGCAACTATACAATTTTAATTGTAATATAAAAAGGGAACGAATATAACAGAACAGGTATGAAGAGAAATATTTTCCAAACTTTTATTTGTGCACATTCATCAGGTGAAAAAGATAACTTTTACAGCTTCTTTGGTGCCCAATATTCAGCATACAAAAATGTAAAAGACTATTCACAAATAAAACACAAGCTCAAGCTAAAAAAAAAACAAAAAAAAGTCTTAAAGGTAGTGCACATCGTGACAGCTTTGCTTATGAATACACAGAAATTACTGCAAAAATAAATAGAATGTCTTTTTAAAAGCAGCAATTTCATATCTTGTAAACTTCCGTTTTTACAATACAGCACTGTTAAGAGTAAAATCCAAAAGAACTGGAGTCTATACTGTGGCCATGAGCAAGTAAAAGAGTCTGTATTCCTCTGCTATGGTTGGTCCAGTTTTCCTTTTTGCTTTTAGTCCAATGTGCAGCAGTCTTTGAAGGTGCTCGGTTAGGGAACCTAACCATCAAGTGGTGAGTTACAAAATTTATTTCCTGCTTTCAAACACGAATGGATAAATCTGTTCCACAGCACTGGCAACAGCCTTTACGTTTGGCCCTGAGACACAGTTTAAAAAAAAAACAAAAAGGCAGTAGGAAGAGAAAAATCAGGGGAATTGGAAATTAAAACAACAGCAGTACCTTTAAAAAATCCTTAATATCATTAGCAATCATAACTTCATACCATAGACAATAATTTCTCCCTCCCCCATTTCTCTTAACAAAGTTTTTCTTTGATCACTTTTCATGTGAAAGTCTTTTCTTGTGAGTAAATTTGCAAGATGTTCAACATTCATCAATACAATTAAATAATACTATCATTTAATTTCATAAGAGCTTGGCTGGTTTTCAATTTACTGGCCTAAACAGCCCAGAGAAGAGGCTGAGTGGCAGAGGTAAAGTAAGTTCTTTTACTTATGTCAATCTTCTAGGAATTTGTATTTCTTTGAGCCTAGCCACTTTTAGCTCTTGCTTTAAAAACCTACCAACAAAAGCTACTGTTAAATAATGCTGGATTTAACTGAAGTATGCTTCAAGCAAGGTTATTTTAGGTTTCAAAATTACAGACTATTACTTTCTATCCTGGGATTTGCAAATAGCTTCACCATTGATCTCAGGACAAAACCTGCAAGCCAAGGAATGGTTTTATCATCTCAGGATGAAGCATATGAAGGTTATCTAACATGATTAGGAGTATCCAGGCAAAGAAAAGGAAAAATGACCCAGCAATGCCTTCTGCTGGTACTAGACCACTTTACACAGTGAAAAGTTAAGCCTGCAAATAAGTGAGCAGTAACACACCAGAAGATATTAATTCTGTATAGAAGCTTGGTGATGCAGATAAAGAAGAACAGCAATTTCTCACATGCTTTCATGAGTGTGAACTCAGGGCTTTTGTAACCTCACTTTAGAAATCAAAAATTTCTTCCAAGTATATAGAACTGTTCAAAATTACTCCCCAAAACAATAACTTAAGCATAAGTTACTTAAGTAATGGTTATTTTACATGCTCAGTCAGAAAGCAAATGGACAAGAATAGGATTCTTCCTGTATTTTCAAACAGGTCGAGTGAAGCACTCAGCTAAAACGAGCCTGGTGAAAGATACCTGTCTTCTGGGTAGAGACTGCACCCTCCTTAAATTTGGCTGCTATTAGAAATGAAAGTTCTCAGGAAAGGAGAAGCCTTCAAAGAGTGAGAATATGAGCAGGCAAATAGTTCCAGCAAAAAAATGCTACTCTCTCTAAGGCTGAAGAGATGTAAAAACTGGATCATCATTCTAGAGTTTATAAGAGAAGGAAAAAACAAACCAGAACAACACAAACTCCCTGAACAACCCTCTCATTGCTCATTTTGGAGTCAAAGAAACAATAATTCTTTCTATTACGTGCTAGTGATTTTTATTATCTTTAACCAATGTAACATAATCTTTTTATACTTGTCCCATAAAAATAACCCACCCTTGGGTTTTTTGTAACATTTCTTATTATGTATCTCAAATAAACTTCTCTGAGTCAGAGGTATTACAAGTAGTAGTACTACAGAAACATGAATCTTTGAAAGAAACTTCATCTGAACACACTTGAGAAGGAGTGCAGTAAGGCTGAAAAACAATTTAAAACATTTTTAGAATAAGAAGTATAAGACTCTGGACATTTTTTTCCTCTAGAAGAATCAAAATAGAAGCCTACAAAATCAACAGAAGTTTGAGTTGATTTCTCAAACTCACTGCAACAACTAAACCAGAAGGGTGCAAAGCTTTTATGTTTACCACATTTTTCTTCACATTTGAAGGGAAAATTCTGAAAATATGAAAGTGATTTTGTAAGTAATGAAGTAATAAGAATCTTACAGAGAAGCTGAATCTCATAAGGAGGCTGACAAGACATGCTGAGAGCTTTTTATTACTGCAGTGATACTAAGGCTTCTTATTTATTTTAAATTTAGTTTCTAGTTTTGGCTAGACCAGTTGCACTGTTACAAACATACACTGCAATCTTGAACTACTTTTTAGCCCTTCATTTTTACATTATTGAATCTGATGGAAGTTCATCTTCTTTAGAAAACACTGCTTCCAATATCTTTTGGGAAATGTTAAAGAACTATGATGTGAAAATAAAAAAAATCCTTACCCAGCTTCTGAACCAGTAGCTGAGCTCTAATAATTCCTGCTAAAGTGATACACAATGATTTTTTTGGTTCTGTAGCATTTTAATATGTATTCTCTGAAAAACCTGACTTCTTGTACCTGGACACCAGTGGTGGACACCTCACAAGCAAACACAAGAGAGAATGAAAAACAAAAATGATGAAGAGAGAGGAAAAAAATGGCACAGCCTCTCCAAGACCCAGGACAATCATGTCTCTGATTACATGGGAAAAATCACTGATGCCTGTGATTTAGTGGTGATTCTCTTAGCTGAGCTTCAACAGAAGAGAGCACAATTCTGAAGAACTGCAAATATTGGTGAGCTTCATTTATGACAAAATGCTATGCTATCCTATGAGTTTCCCTAAATCTGGAGTTTGGAAATATGTACTTATGAAAGGGATGCTAATGCTAAATGTAGTGTAGCTAAAAGCTCTACAAACAGAAGAAAAAGAAGAAAATTCAAATATTTAAATAAACAATAAATACCTGCATTCTTAAGTGCTATCTTACTTTTGGTTTCATAATAAAAACATAGTCAAACAAATCTTTTGAACCTACCAGTAATAAAACTTTCTCTACAACTCTTCTGGCACCACTCAAAAACAAACTAGGTGCTAGTACTGGGAAACTAAATCCTTTCAACATTATCTTTTGACTGTTTTAAACATCCTGCTTTCCCAAACCTACTGGGTCTGAAGTTAAATATTCCCAACAAATTAAATATTTATTTTTTGACATTAAAATACCTGTTACTGTGATACTGCCTGTGGAAAAAATCTGTAAGGTAGCTCTGAGAGATTTTATTCTGTAACACACGGCAGGATGAAGTTCTGGTTCATAACTAGAAAACAAAATGAAAAGTAAAAACGAGAGATCTAGAACTGAGAAATAAAAGCTTAAGAAGTATACCAGGACCAAAATTCGTTAAAATTCTACCGTACCTCGCATGAGGTCTGTTATTCTTCGTAAATTCTGGCAATCTGATCTCAAAGGGCATGTTGCACACTGCTAAAACATTCACAACTTTAAAATCTGTGAAAATTACCTTTTCAAAAGAGAGGAAAACAAAGACATTAGAAATTTACTTTAGAGCAAGTCAGATGCACGCGTTACAAAAAAACCCAAAAGACAAGGATAGTACTTAGAATATTTCATTGAGTCAAAATTAAAACCTTGAGACTGATGCCTCTCTAATAGGTATATAAAGAGTACTTAATAGACTCAGATCACTTACAGACTTAGATCACTTACATTTATCCTTCTACAGTGGGGTAACTGCTGAACTAGATACCTCACAGTTGTATCATGGTCACTACAGCAGTATGGCCATAGTACTGTTTAAGAATGAGACACAGAAACAACTCAAACTGCTGTACTAAAAACCTCCCCCCTGAAAAGAAACTAAATTTAACAGCTCATGAAACATCAAAGTAAGCAGAGAAAAAGCTTAAATATTGTTGCGAATTTTTTTAATGCCTTGTTGCTATACATCATTTTTATTAAACTAAGAATAAGAAAAAAGGTGACACCTGCTTTGCTTTAAATGTCCAGTGGCCAGTACAGCAAACTGGTTTTCTACTCTGAAACCCAACACAAACTATTTGCTTTGAGTTACTCTTTACCACAGACACTTTAGATGACAACAAAATAGCCAACAGATAACTGCTATACCAAGAAACCACACTGCTGAGAGGTCAGTGCTGGCAGCGTCACTGGGGAAACTTTTGCTCATTTTGTGAGATTGCCTAAACTTTAAATAGCCCTTCTTCTTCAATCTACATTTTTTAGAAAGATATTGGAAAGATATTTAGAAAGACAGTTAGAAAGAAGCAACTTAGCCTTAGAGCAATTTAATCTTCAAAATATAAACTGCTCACTTTATGAGAAAACTTGGTGAGTCCACCCTGGAAGCACTGTGCACCTCACTGACTTAACATTCCATTCCAACTTTTAGAGGCTGGGTCCAAAGTACACATTTGAGACATAGGAGTGTCACACTTTTGCTGGGGTCTGATGCAGCATTATCAGCATAGTTTGCCACCACTGCCTTCATGTACTACAATCAAAAAGAATCTCTCCCTGAAAATGACAGCTACTGTATCTATTTAATTTTGTGTCCCTAAAGTGAACCTGTGTGTAAACAGCACAACAGGCTATGAGGAAGTTTTAGAGCATCAAATCATGTCATTTTAAGTGGTTCATGTTGCTGTTTTTTCAACCCTTACTATGAAATGCAAGTGGTGTTCCTGACTGGTAACCCAAACACAGATAAAAGAGGGTGTTTCCTGTCCTGACTATTTTATTTGGCTTATTTCCAGCTGTGCAACATGACAGTGCAGGAGCATTTTTTTCCTCCCTCTTTAATTTAAGAGTCTCAAACTTGCCCTTATTAAGATGGGAATGTATCTGCTATTCCATCAGAAATGAGTAAAAATTGTGTTCAAATGACAGTAAAGTTTCAGCACATTTTCCAAATAAATCTTTTGAGATATTGTAAATTCTATCTAAGAAACATCTGTGGGTGGTTCATATACTAAACAAATTTTGTTGCTCATTATCCAGTGAAGAAGCACTGCTCTGAGCTGCCAAACAAAACTCAAATCCACAAAACAAAACAGCTCCTCTTTAACCAGCATCTGGAAAATGTATTCCAACACAAAAGGGGCATCTGAGTGAAAACTCGTTTACTGCTAAATCGTTATGCTCCCTCTTCTTTGTTTCTTTCTAAGAAATGAACTAGCAGCATTGCTTGAGTTATGCAAGTCCTTTTTCATCAGAATTACCTGAAAACCTAGTTTCTGTAGACTACGAGCTAATCGTCTGGCACCAAATTTAGCTTCTTCTTCACTACAAAGAGAAAGAAAAGAATCTAGCATTAACAGAAATAGAGTACATATTTGTTCACACACACACCACAATAGCTACTCAGACTACAAAATGAACCATTATATAATGTAGCACATCAACCATGATCTCATGGACAGCCTTCATCCTACTGTGAGTGTTACATTTTAACTACATAGACATCCAAATGGAGACCTTCATGCCGCGTTTGAAGAATACCTTGGCACTTGGCTCCAGCTGAAGTAAGAGACTGTTTTGATCATATATGATTTTAAGTATCCTTAACATATAAATAAGATCATGGGTAGTCTGGAGTTAACATCCTGAACTATCCTCTTTAATTTTGGAACAGAGATCATACACAGAAAGTATGCAAATATACTATTGTACCCTACCTTATCCTTACTTCAAAATATAGACATATCTTAAAGGAATTCAGCTGTTTATTGAGTCTCGAGTGTATCTGAACTGACAGTCTGCTTTTGCTTCTTTCCAGTCCCTCAATATTGTAAAACTTGATTAAATTCAGGTGGGGTTTTGTGAAAATATAAGAGATATCCTCAAGAAAGGTCATCCTTGCCCAAGTCTCAACTTCTAGCTAAACTCACAGAATTCTTAAAGGCTTCTCAAATCTCTTTAGGATTTTCTTAATAAGGCAATTTTCCCTGCTGCTCTCCCAAGAAGGATAAACTGATGTTGCTTAAGATCTCCACACTGTCTGAAGCAAACACTTCACATAGAAAACTTCCTCCCGAATAGGTAGCTTGACAAGGATCTACATGTGATCCAGGGAGCAAATCTAAGCAGTGGCAAATACCACATCTTCATTTACAATGTTGTATTTTAAAATACACAAGGATTTAGAGCTAGAGAAAGTATCTTCATGAACTCACCTTGTGGCTCCTGTGCAAATAACTTTTCCTGAGGACCAAATTGTGGCCGTAATCCTAGGTTTCCTAAGCTTCATTAAAACCTTCTAAAAAAGAAAAGTGGAAAAATTGGAAATTAGCAGTAACTCAATTTCATACTGGAAAAAAAAATTATCTGTTACCCAAATCGACTCAAGTTACACTAAAATTTCCTTTATTTTTCATAGGCTTGAACTGTTCCTTCATCTCTTTAAGTAATTAAAAAATCCTAGCTTCTGAAAAGAGCAAAATAAGCATGAAATATCCCAGCCAATGATCCAGTGTACGCAAAATAGATTAAATGAAGGTATCTTTCGCTGAATAAAAAGCTGAAAACCACAAGCACTTTGCTGTTTTTTTTCTTATTACAGTGATTTGACATTGCTGACTCAAGATATATTTTCTTGACACAGCCATTAGATATTGAGAGGCAATACAGACCCTGAGGTGTAAGAGGCCTCATCACATAACTTGTACCCAATATTCACTTCACCAGGTGCTGTCTCCTGAGACAGCATTTCATCACTCCCATTACTGTACAAGTAGTGTATTACTGACTAAATACCTACAGCAGGAGAAATAGAGAAAGAAAATTCTGCTTTTCTCTATCCACCATACACAGGTATTCAGTAGAAGATGATTTAGCTTAAGGAACATTTCTAAAAACAGATAATTGAGGTATGCTGAATCTCTTACCCCAACATCACGCTTGTATATCACATTTGCTCCCTCTAATGCAATCTTCCTCAAGTTTAAATGACATCTTGTTCTAAAAACACACACTACATTTGTGATTAAAATGTCCAGTGCAACATCACTGTCCGCATCCATTGGGGTGATTTACAACTCAATTTTCACACCAGCTCACCACGAAGATGACATCCTGAGAAGCAAAAATGATAAAATTAAACATACCAATAGAAAATTGCCTATTTATGCCATAGTATACATTTGCCCCTTAAAAGAGACAAGAAGCAGAAGTGACTACACTCTGACTCATTTAACAGTGTGAGGGGAGGGGGAGGTCTGCATCCTTTGTGACAGAAAATAGGAGGTAACTTGTTTGAAGTCACGTTGCCAGACTTAACAGAAATGAAATACACATACACATATACATATGAATATTTTAAATTGCCAGTTAAACATGCTACAATTCTTACTAAGTATATTAAGATACTGTAAAGATGACTGAAACTTCTTCCATAGCTCCAGTGGATAATCTTTTCTCAGCTCGTTTGAGGATGTCATTAGACACCTCAGGAAAATGCACTTCTCTGACTGTTGAAGTTGATAATTCTGAACAGTTTGACATTTGTGTTGGAATGGATGAGCCTATGAATAACTTTGAACTAACACAGGTTAGACAAACTGCAGTCACTAGACAGCCTGCTACCACAGCTTTCCCATCTTCATCCAGCACTTTCAGCCTATCTCTCCCAATAACAGCTTAAGCAAACTATACAAAATGTCCTGGTGACAGCAAGAGCCTGGGCTGACCCTCTGCACTGCCCACAGGAAGGCACTGTAGAAGCAGAGTGAGATGGAGAGTTTCTGAGGAAAAGCATGGGTAACTGTGAAGGCACAGGAGCATGTACTGCAAACCTAAGGCACCCAGGAAGCATCCAGGCTGCCCATGCATATCAAAGGTGACACTCCTCACACACACCTCAACTGGGAAAGAGAATCCTAACACCAGGAGCTGGACTACCACTCATCCCAGCATCTCCTTTGTAATCATACCAAAGCCAAGACAGCAGACATCTCAAATAGATCTCAGGTGAAGAAATGAGAGGGAAAAAGAGCAAGATCATTGGTATACAGTGAAAAGGACTTATATAAAAATTTTAGCAGTATTTCATCTAAAATAAACAAAAAGGAAAACAAATAACAAAATCAGGGAAAAACTGTCACATATGTGAAATGCTCCACATGGTCATTGCCATACAGCAGGACAATATGCATCAAGAACAATAACATACCTAACAAACTATAATGTATTTACATCACTTTAAACGCTTTGACCTTACGGTCTATATTAGAAATCTTCGAAATACAACATTAATGTTATTATCAGTATTTTCACCTGACTATGCTTTCCTAAAAATCATGCCATAGTCTGTAATTGAGAGCTCAAGGTGCATCTTTGACTGCCACTCACTGACAACACAGCAGTGACAATCTACACAGCAGATGTGCACAACGTACTGGCTCAGCTGCTATGGTGGTTACTGCTTACACTCTGCAGCTTGTTCCCTGCTGAAAGAATTATTCTGTAATTGTTGGCTTGTCCAATATAAGAAAAGGCAAGATGGATGATAATAAAGAAAAGGGATGAAGAAACAGCAAGAAGAAAACAAAAAAACCAAAGGTTACATGTGGGGGTGGAGGGAATGCAGGCATAGAAGAGAACAAACAGTAACTAATTAGTACTCCCAGATCCCTTTTTTATCTTTTTTATTGAACTAAAAATTATATGAATCCTCAAAGTTAGAAATTACTTATCCCATCTGGTTTTGATGGACTACTACAGATTGGACAAGTAATTTATGGCACCAGATCCAAAGATAGCACATGTGCAGATTTTGAATGGCATGCAGGCCGGGCCAGCACGGAGCTGGAACCCGTGGCATCTTCAGAGAGGCATTTGTTTTCCACGCTGGCCCCAACTCCTGGCTCTCGCTGAGTTCATTTACTGGAACCCAGGAAAGATTGTCAACATGATACCTTCAATCAGCAGTGGCTCCCAATTATCAGCAAGTGTCTGCTGGCACACTCAGGCTCGACATTCTGAAAGAACACCACCACCATGCATAACACCCTTGAAAGGTTGCTAACATCTAAGCAAACCAGAGTACTGTATGATAATGTCCCCATAAAACACGGCTTATCTTAAAAAGATCCAGGGAGAAAAGTCATGTGCTCATTCAGAACAAAGGAAAAAGTGGTTGAAAAGAGAGGAAAATTACAATTTAAAAGGAAAAGATCTATTATTAAGGCAAAAAGGCGGCTGTGGAGCTGTCAGTAAGGATGTTTTCAGCAATTACAATGTATCTTGGTTAGAAGTACAATCTACTTGCATAGATATTAAGGGGAGAAAAATTACAAAGATTACAGTGATGTGCCCCCATTTTAATTAGCCGTGTTCTGAACGCTCAAGACAACAGATACTAAGGGAGGGGCTTTTTAATTTGAATTGTATATATTATGTCAATGATTTTGAACACACCCATTCCTATTAAGGATACAAATACAATGTTAAAACTCTGCCAAGGCATGGTTTAGAGAGACTGGGTAAACCAAAATGTTTCTAGGTTTGGATACTTGTCATCAAGCAGTAACGAAGTGTAACATATCACAATCTTGGATTTAAGCGTTTATTTTAATGTCTCACACCTTACTTACAATAAAGGAAAAAAAAATAATCCACAGAGAAAACGTCCTGTTACCTTTCCTTTGGAAGCCTCAACTTTAAATTCAGAGGAGTCATGAGAAAAAAAAGCAACTTAAACTTTCTTTAAAAATAAAAATACATGGACTATATAAAAAAAAAAATCTGAAGAACATGTTTACAAAAAAGGTCTAACAAGGTCCAAGAAAGAAAGATGTTGCTCTTATTTACATGTATCTCCAGCAGCATGACCAGCTGGAACATTCAGATCCTTCTCTTTCCCAGTCGTCTCTTCTATTCTCTGCTATTCATAAACACTACCATAGCACTGACTGTTATTTCCCAAAATCTGAATTTCTGCATTTCCAAATCTTCTCTGCAAACTGGGGAAAATAGTGCTCCTTACATATAAGCCTATTTATATTCCATACTTATGTACTTATACTTGCAGAACAGAGAGGTTGAGTAGAAACCAAACATCTGGTTCTTTCCAGTTCTGGATTTGCAAATGTTTAAGTTGATTTTATTGAGCTCAGCTTAGGTTTTGTTGATTAATTTCGCCCTTTGAAGGTTCTCTCATTTGAACTGTAGAATTCTGGCAGTCTAAATCTCATTTCTGAAATGATGTTTTGCCAGCTAATGCTAATTTAATAATAGATAAAATTTGAAAATAATTTGTCTACATGCACAGCATTTCTTTTAAATTATGTACTTCATTTGACTTTCTCCAACACAAGAAACTGGCTAACTTTGATTTTAAGTTGTTTTGCACCACCATAACACAATCTACCCCAACAGAGGAAACAAGTTTAAATATATCTCTGCAGAAGTTTGCATTATTTTATCAGGGAAATTTTAGAAGATTGTTCTTTCTTTTCAACAGATTTTAGGGATACATCTGGAATATTCCCTAAGAGAAAAAAAAAAACCAAAA
>VZRX01038970.1:0-10210 GCA_013398075.1 Notiomystis cincta | reverse complement strand
AAAAAAAACAACAAAAAAGACAATAAAACAAAACAAGATTGTTTATAACATAACAGATAATTAGCAAACTGCTGCAGAATCCAAAGATTTGCCAGAATACATGCAGTACAAGAGAAAGAAAGAAAAAGGCATATCACAGGCATAATCATGCTTGTATATCAAACCTCAAATTTTCCATCATATCCTGCAGCACTGAATCTTCCTTGGGGTTTAGTGGGCTCATCCTCACTGGTTTTCACAACCCCCAGGTAAATGTTTTTGAGTGTTACCTAAGCTTGGGCCAAAGAAAATTTGGAGAGATAAAACACTGGCTGCCCTCTGATTTGATTTGTGAAGAAGAGTTATGAGGATTCAGTTTGGGAGGCAGAATGATGAGGATGTACAAATATACATCCTCTTTAAGCCTCTTGTTTGTCACCAAGTATTTTTTAAGATTAAATATGGGGTTTTATGTGTGTCTTAAGATTGATAAGAAGGCTCAACAAGTGCCACATCATTCTCATGCACTCCTGAGCCTGCACAGATACCCTCAGAGAAGGTTTGATGTCTGTCCCAGGCCCATAAGGACAGCCATGGGTCAACTGGAATGGGGCATACTGAGGAGTGTTAAAAGGTCTTCTGCAAAGTAATGGCCATTATTTTTCTATTTTCTAATATATTACAACCATATGCTCCTATCTTCTTGGTATTACTGTCTTGATAACAAATAACTTACTTATAGTGGTGTTTTGTGTGATCTTCTCCTAAAGCACATACATAAATCTAAGAAGAATCTTGTGTTGATATTCCCATCTGCTAAAAAAAACATTAGAGAGGCCTCAGGTGTCCTGTCCATCATGTCACTGGAATCTACAAAATCAAAAGGGGAAAGTATCAAAGTATATGCTTGGAATTCTAGCAGGAAAATGTTACTCTTTAAAGCCTGAATGGTCAGTACAGATAACACAGAGAAACTACTTCAGATCTGGCAAAAAAGGGTTTCAGTCATAATGTCCACACACCTGGAAATCACACAAGTTCATAGAGCCTGATGAAGCTGAACCTGTATATTTAGCAGAAATCTAATGACATAGGGGCTTCTTGGCCAGTTTTACAGTCTTGTAGTCACTCAGCATAATCACATTATTCTTGAATATTTTGAGAATGTGGGAATCATTCTGGCAGAACAAACGAATGCCTTACATTCTGCATTGCGTTGTCAGAAGTGACTTGCAGCAGGAGTTTTGCAGGGAAACAGAAAGAACAGATAACCCCTCTCCTTTCTCTGGGTTTGTAATTTTCTCCTGTTAGGGAAAAAGCAGCTCCAGCATTGGCTGGGAAAAGCCTCTGTGCTGGAACAACAGAGCTTATGGCTATTCTGTTCATAACATAGTTTCTGCAATTTAAGAGAGCAATAGACCAAAGGGTAGAGTACAGTCAAACTGTGGCCAGCTGAAGTGAATAGTCTCTGTCTGAATGGTAATTTAGAGACACCCTAGCACTGACTTCAAATGTGCTTCAGAAAGTGCTGTTCATAAGGAGGAGATGCAATTAAATTGAATTCCTCTCCAACAATAGTTTACAGCTACCTATTATAAGCTTGTGAAAAGTGTCAGTGGAGATACTGAACACATCTCTTGCCAATTTGATCTTCTCTTAAAAATTAAAATTTCTGTACATTTGCACAGTATTATTCTGTTTCTGTCTAGCAGCACTTTCTATTCTATTCTAGAGGAGCTATGTTCTATTATTCATGGCTAATTTTAATTACTGTATCTGTAATTTCAGCCACATCCTAATTTACCACATTGATTATCCATTAAGATCCTGTGAACTGTAAACTGTTATTTCCATCTCTTCCTCAGCAATCATGCCAGTTATTCACTCAGTCTTCCCATTGCAGAGTTTTCTATTCAGAGATGAAGTTGGTTGATTATTTATTTTTGTAGTAATAGTGTCCAAAACAGTTAATGTTCAGTAGACTGCACATTTTCCTCACTAGAACAGTGATGGTTTCAAGCTGCACTATGTAAGGCTGAAAGTCTGCACAGTGAGAGAGAAACTCAGCCTCTATGCTCATTCTCCTGCTTGCAAAAATATGCTGGTTTTGATTGCTGGAAAGTCATACTCAGAATCCTGTTCCTTTCACAGCCATTTAAAGTCTGGGAAGAGTGGTCTGTGCATGGATGTGTCACTCCTCAGCAGCCACAGCCACTCCTAAGGAAATCATAGAAAAGCTGTCAAGTTTGAGGATGAAACCTGCTTGTTATTGATGGCTGGGAAGGAAGGCCATGCCTGTGAGGGACAGGAGCTGCTGTGGGTTTATTCTGCATTGCTAGCAGCCCAAAGCTTGCTGCTCCCCTCTCCTGCTCTCTGGCCATGGCTCCCCACTGCAGCTCCCAGTCCAGCACTCTCAAAGGAAGCAGATGACCCCAAGGAGAAGGGACCTGAGGTTGTTGCAGTGCCCCACAGGTCAAGCAGGCTCCCCCCAGGCAGGGCAGTGTGGGCTGTAGTGACTTGCTCAGGAACAGACCTCTCCTGACTGCCTATTTTTGCCAAAGTCTTGGTTCTAGGAGATATTTCCCCTCCTCATGCCCACTCCTTCTTTCCCTGCAGAATGTACACACATCTCTCAAGACACCATTGCACCCTCTTCATTCATCCCAAGGAAATGGACTTGTCTTTCCTGTGCCTGCTGTTTTCTACCTTTCCTTTTCAGTAAAGTTGCAGCTGTCAAAATTACAGTGTTTCCTCACCCATTCCTCTAACCATGCAATCCTTACATCCTGCTTCAGTTTCCTCTTACAGCAGACTATGTTCTCGACTCCTAAGACTCCTTTGTTCCATTTTTCTTAGGCTCAGCTTTACTTTCTGTCTTGGTCTCCTCACCCAGTTCTTTCAGACAACCCTAATTATGGGAACATCTTTCCATTTACTATCCACCTGGTTTCATTCTTCCATATGTGAATCCTCAGGAGCTTCCCACAGCTCATTGGATCCTCAGTGCCTTTAGATTGTGGACAAATCAGTGTGAGGACCCAGTCTGGCCTTGGCACTCTTCACCTGAAGTGTAGCATAGCTCTGGCACAGATTTTTCTATCTTACTTTGGGCAAGTCATATATTTGCAGGACTTTCATTCATCATTTGTGAAATGAGGATAATATCCTTTTTTTTCCCTTTCCTTTGACATCTATATTTTATAATGGAGTAGGCCCAACAATTTTAGAGCTGTGGCAAGGACTTCTGATGGAACCCATGGCAGTTTTTATTTCAAATGCCCACAGGAGAGCAGAGGGTAGTATTTCTCCCTGTTCCTGCCTTTACTTAGAGACAGGTGCAGAATTGCATTTGAAGCAAAGGCCAGCCTGTATTCCCATGCAGGTGGGACCTGGGCCATGGGCATGAGCTGAAACACCTCCTTGGGCAGACCCTGCATTACAGCAGCCTCTGTGATTCCCTACCCTCCCCATCAGCCCACCAACAGTGTCTGTGAAGGATCCTGCCAGGCTGAGTCCTGCTGGGTGCTGGTAATTCTCTGACACAGGAAATTAAAGTCATCTGTATTTTTCTAATGGAACAAATAATTTGAAATTTCTATAGTAAGTGCACTAATAAGTGAGTTGGTTTTGTCTGTCTAATAATCCTGCTTTTCATTTACCTTTTGAATGGGCTTAGGAATTTTTAGCCAATATATATACAAATTCTTATCCTGTATTCTTCCAATGACAGCAAAATATAATGGCATTATTTCTACTTTCTAAAGTAGAAAAAATGCCATTTAGCTACAGATATCTGACAAAAATAAAGCAAAGGAAATTATTGTGAAGCACAGAAAGGACAACTAAGACTTCTTCAATTTACCTGCTGTGAAAGATTCTCCTCCTGATATTATTGCTGGAGCTACAGAATCAGGAATTAAGATTTCTTTGATTTCCTTAATTGCCAACAACTCACTACCCTTTAGTGTTTATTATGAGTGAATAGCTACATAAGGCATTTACAAACTCCATTTGGGACACAGACAAGTATTGGAGGTTTGGATAGTGAAGATGATTTCAAATGTTTGCAGATGCACCATCTGTGGCTATCAAAACCCTCTGCAATACCATATGTGGCACCAATTCAGATACACTATAAAACCAAACTGGGAGAGAGGGCATAAATTCTTGGAAGCAAATATTTATCTGAAGATATATGAAAGGCAAAATGGCAATAAATGGAAAATATTATCATTTGATTTCTCTTGGAAAGTGAAGGAGGAACTATTCTTTTCTGGACTGGTTGATCAGCAGTGTCTCCAGCTTTCTGGCTACCAACAGGAAACTGGTTATTGTGGAGAGTCTGAGTCTATTTGTGTAATGCCAACCCCCATTGAGCAATTACTTGATTATCAGATGGGTTTTGTGTGTCCCCATGAAGCATTTCACACCTGTGAAGTTTCTCCATAAGCACCCCAAAAGCTCCAGCATGAAAGTGCCAAGGAGCTTGACTGACACGTGAGAGAAGTGGCCTGGGCATCCCCTTCAGCTTGTTGCAAGAAATACCTGAATGGGGAAATGATTATTTTCTGCAGATGAACAGGTCTTTTTGTTGTCCAGCTGTAGGCACAAGTTTTTAGTAAATTGCCAATATGATCATTCTCCTTTCAACTTGATCAGATGAAGTTTAAAGCTATTGTCATCTTGACAGTTTTCCCTACCTCCTTCTCTACTAAGAAAGGACTGATGTCCCACTGTTAGTTCAGAACTCACAGAGGCACCCACTGGGCTGGGAGCCCTTGGCTCACTGGGCTATTTGGAGACTCTCTGTAGGGCTCTGCCAGGTAAAATGTTTCTATTTTAGATTACTATATATAGTCTGCTAAACTGTGCAGAAATGTCAGATGCCAGCATGTGCACATGCCTCCTGATACAGCCTCATATATAACATATTGAAAAAGTCCTTTAGTTAAAATGTCAGCACATCTGATGTGGAGGAATAGGAGAGAGATTTTTTTCTTTTCTTTCAGTAAAGTTTGAAAAAAGACTTTGAAAACGTGAAAATTAGTGGTGTGGGACAGTATCAATGAAAAACACATTTTAAAAGCATCTATGACATGTTTGAGTCAATGGGAAGTGAGTCCTAATTTGGATTTGAAAGGGAAAAATTGAATAAAAATTTTAAAATTGAGAGCTGGTTTTTAGAAAACTGATTGCTTTGCAACATCTAAATAATCTATGACATGTCTGCAGACAATGCATGTCCTGACATATCAGTTGAGAGTCAAATTGCAAACAAAGTGTCAGTGCGTCAGAGCACTTAAAAGGAGGTAATGAACTTGTTAACACAGATAAATCAAAAGGGAGTCTCTCATTCACAAATAAATTTGGTACCTAAAACCTTGTGTTCTCTTATTTTACAGTTGGGAACTATTTGAACTCTTCAATGAGAATGTAGAGTGGGGTAAGTAATGACCATTAAGCAACAAATATTTTGCCCTGAAAATACTACCTTAACATGAAATGAAGATCCATTCTTTGTTTTAGGTGTGAAATACCTGAGCAGAAAAGCAGAGCAAGTGCTGCTAAGGTGATTGCCCCAAAGCCACCCTGCTGCCACATCCCTGAAGCTGCAAGGGAGTCCTGAGTTTTGTGCTTATTTGAAAGAGAGACAGCATCTTCCTAACAGTGGGGATAAGTGCATGCTTGGGGCCAATCCTGATGTCATTGCCTGGAAAGCCAACCATGCTCCCCTGCAGCAGGAGTGGAGGCCCATCAAGCCTTTCTTATCCCAGACAATACTCAAAATATTTGTGGGATGAAAAAGATTTCCTCCTTGGACCTTTCCTTTGTGGAAAAGTCCTCCTAGCGTTTCTCAGAATAAGAGGGAGTGCACATAACAGGGAGCCCTGCAGAAATTTCTTAGCCCCAAATACTGTGAAAAAAACCAATCCAGTTCAGTAAGCTTCTTATCTTTTTGAATTATAAATTATTCTCAGAAATTACTGATTATCTATAAATGCTTACCAGGCTTTTCCTTATTTAATATGTTCTCTGGATTTTTGATCATAACATTATGTACTGCTTTAAATATACTTTAAATGAAAGCAATAGTAGTTCTTAAAAATATGATTTTCAAGTCCAACAAAAGTATTCCTTGCCCTGCTGCACTGCTTACTCACACTTTAGTTTAGAGAATTAAAGAATGCAAGTGCTTTCTGAGTGGGGTGTTGACTAACAATGCAAGAACCTCAGCCTTTCCAGGTCACCAACAGCCTCAGTTTAGGGGACTGTCACTATGAATTCCTTAATTGTGTCAGGTCCACTGAGTGAGTGAGGAGATGAGATTTTGTTATATTAACTCCTTTGGACAAGGACTTACACTACACCTACACTTTGCCTAAATTTGGCACAATGCAAGGAACTCTGAGAGGCTAGGGAGAAAGCAAGCTTTCTCTTTCACAGCAGAACGTGACTTACAGGAGTCCTGAAAGTGTCTATGCACCTCTGAAGTCACCCAGGCTCTTCTCAGTCCCTGGTACGCAAAGTACTTCCCACAAGTTTTAGAAACTCCTTGGAAGTTTGAAGATCTATGAAATTTTCTTCTTCAGTGAAAGTCAGAGGTTATTCAGAGAGATGATTACATTTAGTCCAGGAAAAATTATTTAAGCGTACTTCAAATTCTCCGGTATAGTTATTTAATAATTTACAAGAACAGGCCCAATATGTCTTTTACCAGGTTTCCAAGTGGCTAGAATACTTGTCTTAGCCAGAAGAAACACAGTTTGTGTTCTCCCTACTTGAGGCATTTGAATCCAAACATGCCCATGACCACAGCCACTGCAAGAAGAGGCACCTTCTGTGACATCCCTTGAAGCGGAGCAACCACACAGCTAAGAAAGTCAGATAAACAAAGTGTTTTACAAATAATACACAAAGACATTTTTAAGCATCATAGAAGCTTACAGGTAAATAAGAAGGTAAAACTGATGGCAACCTGGATGCTGATATTTAAAGACAGCAGTTTGATAAATTGTCAAGCATTAAAGGTTTGTTCAAACCAGATATTGATAAAAGGAAGTGTAGATGTCATCAGTGGAATAAATATTAAGAGAAAATTATCTGAATGTGTAGTGGATGATATTAGAAACAATAAACAGCATAATCAGATATTAAACAGCTGGTGGTCTAAGGCTGTTACAAAATAGTAGGCTATGCAGAGATAGGAGATGAAGTAGGTAGATTTTAATTATCCATTTGACATAGAATCCAATGAGTACTTGAAAATAAATTTTAAAATATTTGGATAAAACAATTGCAAAATAATCTGAAGGATGAATAATGCTGTGATAAATGCCAGCTGACCAGCAGAGGAAACACATGCTTTGCTTAAGACTACTATCAACAACTTGACCCCTTCTTTGGAGAAGAGCTTGTGAGGAAAAGCCTCTATTTCAGCATTACTCCAAAATCAGATGACATAGACTAAAGGCAATTCTGTGCCACACATAAGTAATCTGAAATGTAAGTTGCAGTATGAATGGATTAGTGTTCAGTGCAGACTGATGAAAAGCAAGTCTGTGCTCGTTCATGAAGAGCAAAGGTGTTCATTCACTGTGCCAGTAGACAGCACATCATTCACTGACACAGCAGTCTGCACACATGAGATCCAGGGTGTGCATAACAGAGAAGTGATGGTTAAGAAGATCAGCAGAGGCAGAGAATAATGAGAATAGCAGTCCAGGTGACTGGCAAACTCATTATACTGGAGGCAAGTCAAAGGTGCATGAAATGGATTAAGAACTGAGTCAGAGATCCATAAAAATGCTGCTGTGCACAGAATTTAGGTGTGCTGCACAACGTGAACACTTCTGCCTAAAGGTAGGTACAATCTGCAGTAAAGTTCCCAAGGAACAAGCCTGAAGGTGTCCTTAAAAGTTTACTGTTTGGCTGGGGTCCCTTCACTGTGACTTTAGAGAGAAATATCCCCACAACTCTCCATGCTTTGGTTTTTCCTGTTTTCCCACTTCATATTTTTATGATCTTATGCAAATTAATTGCTCTGTCCACTGACACAATTTATAGATAGAATGTTTTAATGTACATCAGTTGAGAATTTCACATAGGTCTCTGGCATGTCTTTCATGATATCATGATGTCTTTTCATAGCTAGCAATGCTGCAAGAGACCTTTGATTTTCTTTTCCCCATCTTTTTTCTTATTTTCTTGCAGGATCCCTACAGACTCCACCACACACCCTACTTGTTTCTCACGTCTACCAGTAAGAAATTGCTATGGCCCTGGCTTTACTCTCCCATTTAGCCTGTACCCAAAATTCTTTCTCCATAGCTGCAAGTCTCAGTTCAGTAACTTTTTGTCTCCAGCTCCACTGGCAGAGGCAAACCCGGGCTGCTCACAGCTGCCCCCCATGACCACCATCCCAGCCTGATGCTTTGATCAAAACTTTCCTCTGAAGAAGAGCACTGCTGTGGCTCTGCAGCTCCATTTCCTGATCCTCACACATCAGCAATAAACTTACAAAAAAGGCAGAGTGTGGTCTTGTCAAGTCTCCCTCTCATAGCACCTATGAGCAGATCAGATCAACTTAATTTTCCTCCTCCTCATGTCTCCTATAAGTTCTTCTTTGAGTTGATTATTTCAAAGAAAATAAAATGCTTGACAAGAGCAAAGATTTTTGCCTCTTATTCTGTCAAATATTCTCACTATTCACATATATTTTCCTGTGCTTACCATTTGTTTTAAAATTACTCATTGTGTAATTTTTGAGTTTCAGTGTCTTTTGGAGATGTGTATTTGTGTAGCACTTCTCACAAAGAGTTCTCACCACTGAACTGGTTTCTAATTCCACAAGGAAAAACCCACCCAGTGGGAACAGAAACAGCAGGACAGCAGGTAGCAGCCTATATTTCTGGAGCAACCACACACACCACAATACAAAACAGCATGAAATTTGTCAGTCTGTCAGTCTAGGGCTTTGTTCTCCCCTCTTCACCATAAAAATGAAAAGTGTGCACCTATTGCACATTGCCAACAGCCCCTGAAGACACACACTCTATGGCAACAGTCAGTGAGACAGTCAGCACAGTAACAATCCTAAAACAAGACTTGAACATGTCCTTTTCACTGTGTGAGACATAACTTTGATGGCTGCTGTCAAAGCTGTACACATCATCAGACTTAATTTTTTCTTTTCAGTAATTGACCACCAGGGTGCTCTCTAACTAAATTTCCCCTTCCTACAACTTTATGTAAAAGGTCTGCATTAACCATTTTCTCAGGAGTGTCTGCACCACACCAGATTTGCATTTGCTCTGGGTTTTCTTGCTCAGCAGAAAGCAAACAGAAGTGCTTCAAAACCAGGATGGAACTCTTTATCATTTGTGAGTCTAAATTTTACAGTCCAGTTTTGAAAGGGATAATTGTAAATCTAAAGGGGTAATCCTCACTGGTGCTACAGAGAATGTACTTTCCCTGGCACATAATTTTAAGAGGTTGCCCTAGTGAGTGTCTATTTTAAACACAGATATGCAAATAAATTATCCCTTTTTTCCAATACCTGAACAACAAAAGCTGATTTTCTGACATGCAAACCTCCAGCAGCTGTCTGATCTTTTAATCTGTTACATATGCTTCATCTGGTGCTCTCCCTGTAGGAGAACATAAAACTGCTGTAGACATTACACTTCTTGATCTGCAGATTCAAGACCTGTGCCCTTTTATACTCCCAAAGTGCACTGGGGATCTTAGTCAAAGCTGCTTAGTAACTAGGGGATTTAGAAAATATACCTTGCACACTTGTCTGGGCACTGAGCTGTAGGATTTTGGAAGCAGCTCCCTCTTTCTCTGCTTATCATTTTAATCAATTAAAAGGACTGTCCATCCTGTGCTAATCTTCCTTCAACTCTTACTAGATCAAAAGACTCCCGCTGATTATTGTTGCAGATTAACAGGATACCAGACAAATGTTAATTTAGATGTTACAAAGTCAGTGTCAGTATTCACTGAACATCTCTAAGGTCTGCTGAGCAGAGATGAATATGATTAAGAAAGGAAAAGGAAGAAAGTTTGAGGTATGGCTATTTTTGTCTTCTCCAAATCCCAGAAATACATGAAAGACTGTCCCAGCAGGTCTGCTCAAGGAACAGAGATAGGAAAGAAGTCTTTGTATTTTATTTGTTCAGACCCTGACAACACAAAAAACACAATCCAAACCCTATTTTCTTCTCCTTTC
>VZRX01038969.1:0-10021 GCA_013398075.1 Notiomystis cincta | reverse complement strand
TTAATTTAGGGATTTTATATAATGAAGAAAAGCAAAATTCAATATTTACTAAATTCTAAAAGTGTTTGTAATTCATATTTTAACTGATGCATAAGAAGGTTTGAATCCTTTGCAAAACAACGCAAGAAGCATGAATTGTATTAAGACTAAAGATGAAAGGCCATCAGATGAAATCTTTGCAGATGTAACTCCACTAAGATAAACTAATTTATGCAGTCTGAAGACCTGCTGCAGGAATAGAGATTTTCTAAAAAGAATAGATAGTATTATTAATAATATAGCATTTACATGAACCTGTTTGAACATGAATAGAAACCTTTTCTTTTAAAACACTTTAATGCCATGTTCCGTTCATTTTTATAAAGCAGAATTAAAAGTTCAGAGCTAATTATAACCATTGTCGTGTTATTTGGAAGAGTTCTTGTGGCTGCCCGAGTGGGAGAGCCATAGACAATTTGCCACAGAGGTCACTGATAAATTTAGATGTGATGAAATTAGTAGTATTTTATAAAAATGTAGTGATAGAGGGGTGAGTCAACAGAAAGATGGCAGAATGATGCACAAAAAAACAGGCAGTGTATGAATCAGAATGTTAATTGCTGATATTTTCACACATGAACATAGCTCATGGCAATTAGCAAATTATAACAGGTTTTATTAAGACAAAGACATGACCATGAAATGAAAAACTTTATTCAAAATAAAGATGAAGAAATATAAGTAAATAATCTGGTTAAAGAAATTACTAAAATAAGTTACTTTACTAAAATCTATCTTGAGAGAGATTAGGATGCTCATGGATCAAAATCATGATACATTGCTTGTTTACAGTTTCCTATCTGCTGTGCTACTTGGATTGCATTTGAACTAAAACATCATTTGGTTTATGCTTGTTCACCCTATATATTAATAATTTCACTAATTCTGATATCATTTTAGCTGGAATGAAATTACAAGAGTCATCATAGGAATGTGAATCCTTTTCCACTAAAGCCTTGATCAGTCAAAACAGAATAACTAAAGATGAACCATTAATCCATCGTGGTGTGTTAGGCCACAGGTTACTGCACAAACTGAGTGCTGCTGAAGAACAGATCCTGATCCTCTGTAACAGCCCTATGAAGCAGCTGTTAGGACAAAATTGGTAATTCTAATCAAAAGTGCATGGCAAATTAATGTAGACAGCCAGATATGCAAGAATATGTACCATGCCATCTTGTCATAGACCAAGACATTCACTGATGAAAAATCAGAGCTCAATATGGGGGGAAAGAAAGAGGAAGACAGAAAGTGAGGTGATTTTGCTATCCATTCCACTTTATTTCATGCCAATGTGGAGGAGATGTGACATCTCAGTGAGACACACAACTTGATAAACTCAAAGACAATTCCACAACTTCTCTGTGGAAAGTGTTGTAATTTATATCTTGCATGGGCAGATGGGAGAGAAAGGAGACAGCTGCTGCAGCCACAACAGCTGACTACACCAGATATGCCACAATTGCAAAACAGATTTTAGTGAGCCCTCTCTCTCTTTTTTTAGTGTCTGCATTTACCAAGAAGCCGAAGACAACAGAGGTGACAGCCGGAAACACAGCTGTGTTTGAGGCAGAGACAGAAAAATCTGGCATCAAGGTGAAATGGCAGCGAGCTGGCACAGAAATTACTGAAAGTGAAAAATATGTCATCAAGACAGAGGGAAACAAGCATTCACTCACAATCAAAAATGTAGGAAAAGAAGATGATGTGACATATGCTGTAATAGCTGGAAGCTCCAAGGTCAAGTTTGAACTCAAGGTCAAGGAACCAGGTACAGCATTTCTTAAGCAATTCTGGTTCCATCAGTATTTCCAGTCCCACACGCAACCTTCACGAATAAGGCCCATGGAAATTAGCCTATTTTAACACAATAAAATTTCTCTCCCAGAAATACATCTGCTTTGACCAATTACTTGCAGCTACTAATTCATATTAAGCTGAGGAATTCATTTCCTGTGGCTAAGACACCTCTTTCCAGGTGTCAGAAGTCCAGAGAGAGGAGATTCCTAGGGGAAATGTCAATGTACATCTTTAGAATTGTGTCAAGCTTTTACACTTAACTACTGAAAAGCAAAGCAAAGCTAATCTAAACCTCACCCTGACCTAAATTATAATGCCTGATCTTTGGACTGGTATTTTCTTATAATTATTTAATTTACATACAAAATTGTAACAATTGACAAAACATTTACAAGTTACGCTGTAATGTTTCTAGAAGTTCATATATTCCCCAAAATTGTCTCAAAATCCCCTGCTACCAAAAATGCATATTTCAAGAGGGGCTTGAATATGAAGAGCAACCTTTGTATTATTTGTGTATCACCCATCATTACTACCTTTGTATGCATTAAAAGACCAGTTACGTGGAAAGTTCAAAACCTTTCCCAGGCTTTTCCTGGGAATAAATATAAAGAGTCAAATTTCCTGGAATTTTCTCATGAAAAAATATCTGAAGATGCTTAGGATAGATGAAACCACTGATTTTTTAAAACATTTTGACCTCCCAGATCCCTTTCCCCCCTCCATTAACCACTTCTGGTATTTTACTTTTTGCTTTTTAGCTTGGTGAAAAGCCTCAGACTCAGGTTGTTTATATCACTTCCTTTTCTTTGCTATCACTGCTTGTTCTAGCAACATGATGAGACCTTGTGAGACCTTCTGGTCGGCTGAAAAGAAACTGATGAATATTTAACATGATTCAAGATGTCCTGTTCCATATGCAAAGACAGGGCATGACAGATTATGAGTAAGAGGAGATCCTAGTATGGATTAGGACATTTTGGCAGCTGTCAGAGCATTGAGAGCTGTGGTTCTCCTGACAATCTTATCCTCAAAGCAAACTGGTCCATATTGTCCTCATTGTATATTCCTCATTGTCTTTCAGGTTAGTTCCATGTAGAGCCTGCTACAGGCAGACAACTTGCAAATAATGCTATGGAGCATGGTGGAGTAGAACATGTAAAGTTACAGAGTAACTGGATTGCTCATTGTTATTTGGAAGGGGCTCCACTACCTACAGGGAAAAAGTATCTTGCTGTAACTGATCTATTTCAAGAAATTCTACCTCCCTCCATCTGCTCCAGCTGCTCACTCCTACTCCATTTTCAGACAATTCTGTCTTCTCCATTGTGCCAAATGCATTTGCCTGAATTTGTCTCTGAGGTCATGGTTTAATCAAGAGGATACAAACTTCCATAAGCCAGGGGAAGTAATTACAGATGGATTTTAAAAATACTTTATCCATATTGTTTACTAGCAGTCTAGAGCTCCACACAGCAACGGCCTTTGTAACATTTCATTCCAACAGCATTGTTCAGCTAAATCTCATGAATAAGCAAACTGTTTACAAAGATAATAATTACATCATTTTTCATTACCTTTTCTGTTTAGACCACAGACATTTGCAGCAAATAATAGCACTATTCTTCAGCTGACAAGTTTCTACATATCAAGACTGTAGAATTTTAAAAATCAGGCATCAGTTCTTTCTGAGTTCAGTGAAAGAAAATGCCTCATCATCCAGCTTTAGTAGGCCCTTCTGCTTCCAGCACATCCCCTAACTTCTAGGAAACAATAGCTAATATTTCTGCATTTCCTAACATATATTAAAGACTGTTCTTTTGCAAATTTTTTTCTTCAGAAAGAGGAAATATTACTTTCTCTAATCTTGGCTTACATTCATTTCTAGAAAAGAGTGAGACAGTCACTCCTGCAGAAGCTGTTCCAGCCCCAGCTGCCTCAGAGTCACCTGCTCCACCAGCAGAAAGCAGCCAAAACACAGAAGGTAATAGAGAATTAACATTGTCATCAAGTCTGGTTTATTAGCAGAGAGGAGGAACATACACAGGGACTCCTCAGAGTAAGTGTGATAGAGACACTAGATGGGATCAGATCATAGAGAATGAGGAATCTCAGAGGCAGAATAAATCTACTGAGATATTTTTAAATTAATTGACTAATTCACAATATAGTTTGATACAAAAAATTCTAAATAGTAATTATGATGTTTATTTCAGTTTCATCTGCTGAGACACAACCAGAAGAACCTCTGGACCCCATTGGGCTCTTTGTGGCACGACCACAAGATGGAGAAGTTACTGCTGGTGAGTGCAAAATATTAGTCAAGTGAAGTTTGTAAACAGTGTACCTGTTGCTTGACTATTAGCTCTCCAAGTACAGAGTGGGAGCAGTGATCTAACAGATAAACATTTTTCATCATTTTATTTTAACCTACTTCTCCTACAAGGTGGAAACATCACATTCACTGCCAAAGTTGCAGGTGAGAGCCTGCTGAAGAAGCCAACAGTGAAATGGTTCAAAGGAAAGTGGATGGACCTGGGAAGCAAAGTGGGGAAACATCTCCAGCTACATGACAATTATGATCGAAATACCAAGGTACAATTGGCAGAATAGGGTTCTCAGTGTTCTGACTGAGGTACTAATATTTAATCTGAGGAAAATATAAGCTAAAATAGGAATATTTTGATGTTAAGGTACCCAGAGCAAAACACATTGCTATATTTATGCATACAAGCCTGTATTTCGACCAGACAGACAAAAGACAAGCTCTACATATGGACTCTTGCATATTTTATCTATGATGAAATGAGAAAAGATCTGGAGGACTGGGGGAGTAGTTTTGCACTTCCTACTGCAGGATTCCCTTCATCTTCCTCTCAAGGAACAGATACTTGGTATATTTAAGAGCAAACAGTAATCAGGCAGATATTTAAGCATGGTCTATCTTGGTCTTAATAGATCGATCATTCTGCTATCAGTGTTGGAATTTATTGCTCTCTTGGGTTGTCTAGGCTGCTTTAAGTAGCTGAGTAAGACCCATTTTTATCACAAATGTGTCCAAAGGTACACGAGCAGGAATACAAGAGTCTGTACCATGACTTTGCATCCCCTGTGGTACATGAACCACTACCACCCTCTCCTGGATGGAACTGGGCAGACTTGCTCACAGGAGCCACTCCTTCCGCTGAGTTTTGGCACGCACTGCATACGTTCTGGGGAGAGGTTAGAACTGCATAACGAGAGATTTATTCCTGTTTCCAGTGCACATGCAATCAGTGTATGTACATTAGGGTATGTCCCAGCACAGTTTGCTAATAAAACATTGTGTCCTCAGGAATACCTGCCCTGACAGCACTCTTCAGCTGTTCCAGTTCAGGTGGGGGTTATAGGTAATTTTTTGTTACAGTCATGAGTAGGAGACTCAGGACGTTCTTACTTCTAAAAGGACACAAAGACATAGTTCATCCCTTGTCTATTTCTCTCCATGTATTCCCTCTCTCTGTGTTTCACCATTAAATTTTCTAACTTAATTATTACATCATCGGTGTCTGTTCTAGGTGTACACCTTTGAAATGGAAATCATAGAAGCAAACATGACTTTTTCAGGAGGGTACAGATGTGAGGTGTCTACCAAGGACAAGTTTGATAGCTCTAATTTCACCCTGACAGTCAATGGTAAGATTAATTCCTGCCATCTATTGTATTTTATTTTCCTACCCCCTATATTTTTTTTTCCTGTCCACCAGCAATTCTTTCTGGTACATAATGGTTACTAGATAAGCACAGACCTGAAGTATAAACCTGAAGATCTAGAGGTACACCTAGAGAGGCCCACAGATGAGAATGGGATGGATTGACAGAGATAAAGATCCTTAGAAGTACCACTTGGTCAGAACTGTGACTCTCTTAAAGAAAGCACACATAAGGATGCAAAACTGCCCACCTTTTCTCTGGCTTTTTTCTGGTTTCAGATTCACTCTTTCAGTGATGTTTAATTCCACTAGAATAGAAGATAAGTTCATTCTTATTTTGGCAAAAGTTCAGTACCAAAAATGGATATTTGAAAAAAAAAAGATTTAGACATGCGACACTATTGTCAATTCCTTTTTCCTTCCTTCCCAGTAAATTCAACTCATACAGAAGCATCTCATGAGATAAAATTGCTTTAAGATCAGATGACTCATTTTACCTAATTCATGGTGCCACCATCACAAGTCCTACACTGAAAAGTTTATAAAAATTGAAAAGGAAGTACATTTTAACATCAACTTGCCCTGAGTGTGGAAGAGTTTAAGTAAAACAGTATAGGCATGGACTGCTGAAAGAGCTGAATGTTTGGACCATTTCCTATTTCAGCAATTCTGTTGAAGGAGCTGCAATATCAACTTGTGTACAGCTACCAGTGAGCCTAATAGAAAGACAAAAGTTTCTTAAGTAACTTGATCAGCAGGGTTAATTTTTGGAGTTTCACTAGCTAGGACTCATAAGACTTAGGAGCAGCAACTGAGAACAGTTTTTCTCCCAGTAGCAGCAATACAACAATTTATACTAAAATGTAATAAAGTTCTCTCTATACAACATCCTTAATTAAGTTTCTGTACCTTCCTAAATAGTTCCAGGAATTTACCTTTTATGTCAGAGGATAGATTATAATTTATTATTAAAAACAGTATTAAGTTGATGTCCAGTCATATTCTCATTAGGGTCTAAATACTCTGTGAAGACACTATTGAAATTAAAATTTTCCAGCAGGAGAATTGACAAGCAAGAGATAAGACAGTCCATCAGGCTCTGGGTTATTATGAAACATGAGACAGAAATAAGTAATCCAAGAAAACACTGGATGTTGAAAGCTAATTAGTGAAGGCTACATGTTTAAAGATGATGCGTTAATCTTTCAATATGCAATTAATCACAATCTACAATAAAAGAATTAATTTTTTTAAATGCCTGCAAAGGAAAACTTTAGAAATAGCACTGTGTTTTGGCATTATGTTGACTTGCTCTGCCATTTTTCTTCATTACTTTTTGCCACATCAGAAGCACCTGTAAGTGGAGATTTGGATATTCGAGCTGCCTTCCGCCGCACGTGAGTATGCACAGCAGGAACCTGTGCAGATCAGGTTGTATATCCATGTGGAATTCATTGCTTCCCCAGGTAAAACTAGCTAAAGGCAGAGCTGTTGCACAAACAAACACAAAGATACAGAGGTCTCCTAAGAAAATATTTCTATTACAATAGTATACAACTCCTGGAAATCACCTAAGAGAGTTTAGACTTTGTGCTAGTGTAATAACCATGCTTTTCTTCAATTAGGAAATCAATAATGTGTATAATTGTAACAAGGACTTCAGCACCTTTTTTCCAGGCCTGTAAAGAGCACTCCAGATACAGACCAATAGAGATGAAAAAGATACTGTGTGATGTTGGTCTTGATTTTGTCTGGCTTGAGGAACTACATGTACCTTAGTACAAACATTTGCTAAACACGGAGAGTGGAGTTTGGTGTGAGCTCTATAAGCAGCATATGACTGATAGCATTCCTGCAAGCATTTTGATTGGATCTGCTTTCATGTTCTATACCTATATTAACTGAATGAAGGCAATGATATTGTGAGTGTCCATGTGAAAACTCAGGTATATGTAGTCTTAGATATTAAAGACTGGTGTTGAAAAAGCCACTCTCCCCCCATCTTTAATACTCTCTGTTTCTGATGTTTCTCTTGATGGAATAATGTTCCCTTCTATTAGTAAGATTCACAAAATTTGTTAGTATTTTAAAATATTATTTAGCCATTATTAATATGTGCTTTCTTCTTCTATGCTGTAATAGTGAATAAGTTTCTGGTTTAGTTTATGTATTTTTGCAAAGTTACTAGACCAAGAATATTCCAACATCAATTTCTCTATAGGGCACAAATCATCTGTGGCAACTCTCTGAGTATTTCTCTATAAGTCCTATTTTTATATGAGGATTTTTCCAGCATTTTTCACAAAAATTAAACAAGGCCAGCAGAATTAGTCTACAGCTGAGTCCATCTGTAGGCAGCTGACCAGCCTCACAGCAATGCCTGTAAAACAGTGGCCCCTATTTGTGTTATCTCGCTGCAGTGAAAGGAGGCTTCGAGAGTCTCTCTTCTTGTTAGCACAATTAAAAGAATTCAGAATCACTCGAAGTGAGTGCAGTGTGAGCAGCTTCAGGCTGTTCAGATTGTCAGTTTCTCCTGTAAGAATGAAGCCAGACTTTGAACTGAACTCTTTAAATCTGAAGCTTTGTCTTTGATACCCTCACTCAGGAGCCTAGCAGGAGGGGGGAGACGGATGACTTCAGCCTTTCTCAGGTAGTCACTGTCTGTGTTAGCAGACAAATTTAAGTTTTACTATGAACTGTCTCTCTCTGCATAGGAAAAGAAAAAAAAACAAGCCCACAGGACTAAGCTGCAGCTTAAATTCCAAATATACCACTGTTTATAACGTCTAGTATTTATATGAGATTAATACATATGAATGAGAAGTAATGTAAGACAAATAAATAAAAAAAGATAAAACATAATAATATAAAAGGATAGATAAAAACAGATAAAGAAAAGAGTAGTTTGATAGTTCAGTGAGAGGCAGATTCATCTACAGAAAACGCATGTGTTTAGCAAGTGGCAACTTCTCACCATTGTTAGAAGAAAAAAAGTGACTTTAAATTATATGCATGTCTGCCCTCTCTGTTTTACATGTTTTCCTCTCTACTGAGCACATTCTGACTAAAATTGCTGTTGCTCACAGAAATGTACCAACACAAATGAAAATCTGCTTTCCTAGCATGTTCCTTATCATTAAATTTTTAATTATGCCTTGTGGTCCTAATGATTTCTATATAGTAAAAACAGGAGTTCTAAGATTAGAATTAACTATATGCATGTTAAAGCAATTATTAGGATCTTATTCTTCAGAAAAGCCAAACCTTGATTGCTGGTCTTTCCTGAAAATTTGATTTAACCACCACTTGTGAAGCAATAAGATGAATAGTTATTCTCCCAGCTGTAGACCTGATTTACTGAATATTTGACCACATGAAATCCTTCCAAACTTGGGATTTTACTAGTTATTTTTATGTACATTTTATGCCTGCAAACATGTAAAATCTTGTGAAAGTAGGGCCAAAACCACACTTCTCTGTTTGAGCCTTATACCCTGGAAATTATCCTTTCCAGCACTGTACTATTCTGAAAGTAATCCAAGATGTGAAAACAGTATTTTCTTAAAGAAAAGATCTCTTCTTACAACATGTGTTAAATTACACAGACTCAAATTGTTATTTCACCTTATATTGTCAAGCAGCACAAGAAGCTTGGCACTTTTTCTGTTTCTTTTTTTTTAACAGTACTGTTAAAATGCCCATCATTTTTCTGTTGAGGCTGTTTTCTTTCTTCTAAAAATACTTGTTCCTGCAATATTGAGTTTTCCCAACACTCTGATTTACATTCTACAGACAGACTGATTTTTCCTGAAGGAACTGGGACTGTGTGTTGACTGAGGCAGCATTATGGTCTAGAACTACCCATCAGTACTATTGAAAAGAAAAAATTCTGCTTACGAAACAATAACTAAATGTAAGGTGTTGCTTCTGGAAGAATATGAATGCTGTGAGATGGAATCACCAGATTCTTATATTTGAGACAACAGAGATGTTAAAGAGCAGCTGACCATTGATAATAGCAGACTGGCTGAGATGAAGAAAATATATTTGGGCTACTAAACCCTGTCTGAATGAAAAGACTTTTCTTTTTCCCCTAAGTGGAATGATCAGTAGTCATGAAATGCAGTGTAACTCCCAAAACTTTTTATAACAAATCCCTGAAGTGATATTTCAGGAATTAGATCTGAAGAAGTTATTGTAGTGGCAGGTCAGTCCTACAAATGCTCAGAAGCACAGCTAAAAGACCCTGGATTCAGAACACCACAAATAACTCTGTGCATTCCATCTGAGCTCACTGTATGCAACTGGCGGAACTACCCAACAAAAAACTCCTGCCTGGTGCTTCTTGCCCTCAAGGACAGCTCATCACAACATTTCCTGTCATGCTGGTTGTTGAACAAGTGCATATTGGACCCCACCTCAGGCTGGAAGCCAGGTCACAGAATTCCTCCTTCGACCCAAGAGCTAATGATGGGACACTTTTTTTTTTT
>VZRX01038968.1:0-10632 GCA_013398075.1 Notiomystis cincta | reverse complement strand
ATTTTCTAAACCTCTCTTGCAGTTTAGTGGTTAGAACAGTCTTCTGGGAAAAGCAGATGTGAAACTGCTGTGACTAAAGGAAGTGTATGGTGCAGGTCTGTCACCTCATTGATCGGGGTTGTGACCGCTGTACTACGTTAAATGTGAGAAACGGCATTGACACCACTTGCTTTTATTCCCAGGGCTTTCTGTGGAAGTGATACCTGCTGTGGATTTGTTGAGTATCTTACTAGTGTTGTGTTAGTAGGCTCAGTAAGCAATGTTTAGTGAATTAGGCCTCTGGAGGGACTTGGTTGCTAACATAAGTCTGCAGAGACCTTAGAGGTGTGACCCCGTTTTGGTTCCGGTATATGGCTCGGGTGGGCATGCACAGCTGTAGGCCTTCAGACAATACCTTGTTTTGACAAAAACTTTGAGTGGGTGCAGCTTTTCAAGAAATTAAGTGGGAAGGGGGAAATTTTGTGGAGCAGTCTCTTGGTCATGGCTCTCTAAATGCTTCTGGAGTCCCAGTGTATTTGCTGACTCAATTTTGCTTTCAGACCCAGAAATACTTGCCATCAGGATGAGTTAATCTCTCTACTTCCTTTTCCACATCAGTGTCATTCTGTATGTTTTGAGCAGCGAGTTTCTAAATGCCTTTGTATAACATTTTTAGTATAGAATATGGAGTAGGCCACAGACTTGATGATCATATCATCCACAGCATAGGCTTAACAAGTCTTGCACTTCAGATGTCTTCCTTCCTGAAAAGGAGTTCTGTGCACAGGTTATATTATATTGTTGATTGTAACACTTTATTTGGAGTAGAATCTGCTTAGGTGTCTATCCTTATACAAAGAGTTGTCTGAGGGGTGATAGACTCTTTCCTAGAAAGAGACTGGAGAAGAACATGGTATCAGGACAGCCTGTCAAGAGTCCATAGAGTTTTAATGTAAAGTATCAAACAGGAAGAAACTTGATTAGTTTGCCTTCATAGGCACCTCTTCTCTCTATGCTTTATTTTGGTTGTCTGCAACCTCACTTAACATTAGAAGCTGCAGATGCTCAGCAGTCTATTTCCATGCCATCTCCAGTAGCTGGTACAGATTGGCCACATGAGAGAATCAATAGCCTTGTGCTCCTTGGTCCCTGATGTTCCAGAAAATTTAGGCATGATGGCACATTCTAGAATTTCACTCAATCCAAATATTCCCCAAATTTATTAAAACTGGGGAGAAGCCAGGCTGCCTGCTGATGTGGTGCATGTGTGGCTATGTTTTGATGGGAGTGGGGTTGAAGAGTCCTCTGCTGCCTTTAAAGATAACATAATGGATCAGCTGGTAATTTTGCCTGGACTGTATGAATGGATATCACCTTTATTCTGGCATCATACACAGTGTAGTTGTTCCATCTGGGATTTTGTAACCCATGTTACTTACCAAAGTATCACTGTCTTATTATGTAGTTGCTGCAAATTTCTAAGTCTGTTTTACTATCTAGCAGTTTTTAGTCAAACTTCTTGTAACTCTTTTATTTCTAACGCTCTCTGTAACCACATTTCTTAGCAACCAAAGTCATATGCTTGCTACCCATCAGATGAGTCTGTTAACAACTGCTGGCAAGGAATGCTGTTCCTATTACCACTCCAAGTACCAGTTTTTACATTGTGGGAATGGTCCTGCTGCCACCAGTCCTTTTGCCCCAGATTCTGCACTGACTGTGTAATTGGAGCACTTGCTCCTCGTGTGTGTGAAGGTGGTCTTCATGAACCATGGGGAGCAAATATAGTCCTTGGACAGCCTCCTGATTGACTGGAGCTACAGCTCTTTTCATTTTTATGCAGTTGGTTACACTTGTAATTGCCAAGAGCTCAACTGTGGGGCTGCATGGTGGTTTGTAGACGGGACACGTGAACATTTAACTGAAAGCAGGGCTCTTTCTCAAGGGGAGGAAGTGACAGGCACTTGCAGGCAATATGAACCCTCTGTCACAAGACTAAACTGTAGCAAACATGTTCAAAGGGCCATTATCTCTCAAAATTACATCACAAGAAGCTGAACATAAACTTGATGGTAGAAAGGTGATTTATCTGGACTGCTTCATCTTAGGTACTTCAGTAACTCCTCGAACAAATCTGTTCAATTCAGGTTTTACCTACCAAAGTTTATAATAGAGAAGGAAAACAAAATATACAGAAAGCTACCATCAGAGTACTTGAACTTGAAGTGTCCAAATTGCTCTGGAACATAAAGAAGAGGGAAGAAAGGTGCTATGAATTGCAGGATTTGCTAATGTGTCCCTAAGCTTGATAGGGGCACAGTGAGGAAACAACCCTGTGTTTACAAAGTTTTCACCTCTAGAAAGAATTGCTGCATTGTAGGCTTTACAGAGGAAAGAAGTATGATTTTTGAAAAAAGAAAAGATTTTCTTTCCGTGGCTTCTCAAGAGCTTGTTCATTCAATAAAATTGCTGCAATTTATTGCAAGGTACTGCCTTTTCTATTTTTTCTCATAAACTATATTTGGTAAAAAAATATACAAAAAAAAAGAGAGAAAAGCATCCTTTTTTAAAATGAGATGAGTATATTCGAGAAAGAAAACAAATAACCTAAAGGTGTGAAATCACATAACTTGGTGAAAGTTGAATTCTCTTCCAGATGATTTTTAGTCCGAAATAGTGACTGCCATTGTGGTAGCTTCATCTACCAGAGAGGGACAATGGAAAGATCAGCCTTGGATGAAAGCTGAGAAGGCACACCTTGAAAGTCCATCATTACTCTAAAATTAAGCAATTGTATTGCCTTCCTAGCTGGGATAATTAGACTGGTAATTGAAGTCTACTTTCTTCTCCAAGAGATGATCAAAACGTTTGCTTTGAAAGACTTTCTGTCTGTCAGCAAGAAATGTGGTTAGATTAAAAGGACTGGGAACAGTCTGGGCTTCACACCTCCGCACACACCTTCAGATTAATTGGAATGGCCTTTCTGAATAGGACAACTTAATGTGGAAAAAATAATTAGTGAACTATTTTCAGGAAATTCTAGTTACCAATTAGTGATTCAATGGAGAAGGTGTAATGGACACTGGGGTGTGTGTACAGTACCTTTAAACATAATCTCTTTCTTAAAAGAAAACCTACTTTTTCAAGTATTTCAATATTTTTCAAATATTTTCTTACTGTTACTTTTGAGGGTTAGGTGTACAAATTATCATCCTTTCTGTACCTAAAATGTGACAAATAGACATGAAAATATTGGGGCAATATTTTGTTTCTTAGAATAAAGTACATGTTTGGGGTTTTTTACATTGTTGCTCAGAAAAAGAGACAGTTAAAATGTATGTGTACATAAAACATAGACAAAAATATATGCATATATGTACACAAGGGGTTTTTCAGTCTTTTAGCCATCTGGGGTCAGGACACAGGATAAAAGGAAAAAAATCAAATATGGATTCTATCAGGTTTTGCAGTCATCTTCTATTTAAAATAATATAAAATAGGCTGTCTACATGTGAAAATTTTTTCACCAAATTACTTCTGAACAAGTTTGTTTAAACCAATGTAAAGCCACATTGTTTGTCTCATACCTAATTTGAGCAATATTAAAATTGGTATCCATGTGGGAATTTGCAACATTTTAAAGAAGTTCATTAGGTTGGCCTGGCTCATTTGTGTTTTCTCCCTCTGAAAAAAAGATTATGTCAGTAAGCCTTTTTTTGTTCTCACACACTCGTGCAGGGGTTGCTTTTTCTGCCAGCAAGCCTGGCCCGGCCTGTCCTGGGCGCGAGCCCGGTTGCGGAGCTGGGTGACTCTGGCAGAGCACTCCAGCACCCAAGGGATGCTGAAAGCTGGAGCCTGGGACTCAGAGCCAGTGCTGCTGCCACAGCCTCAGCAGCCAAGTGCCCACATCTCCAGAGGTGCAGCAGCGTGGTGCAGTCCCAGGGACCAGCCCTGCTGCTGGGGTTAACGGGTACGAGATAAAATACACTGCAGGCTTGACTGGCTGCCACAGATGTCTTTGTGGACAGGAAAATGGCTGTCAGGCAGGTTAGTAAAACTCTTCTGGGAAAAAGGAGCTTTTTATAACCTAGGCTAGACCCAAGGAAATTAACATTTATACAGTAGTTAAAATATAAATAGCTCGACATCAGAGATGATGAGTGTATCTGAGTTCCTCGTTGTAGCTGGCTTCATTTTGATAGTTAATCAAATATTAGATTTGAGCTATACATACACACATCTGTATATGTGAGGAAAAGTAAAATGTTTAGATATCACTCTTTTACTAAGTACCCTGTATTTAATGTCATATATATATATGTATAAAACAAGTTTTAACTAAGAAATTTCTGGATATTCAAATGGATTATATTCACAACACTGATTCAGAATGAAGTAGTCTGTTGTTTTTCTATACGTATTACTCATCTTATTGTAGAAAGAATGAAAAAAATCTGCCATGAAAATTATTTCTGAAGTTTATACTCAAGATAGAAAGGGAGGTTATCAGGAAATTTTTCTCTATATTTATCTTTATACCATATAGAGGTAGTATGCTGGGAGGCAGTATTTGGTGTTTGAAGATGAACCAAAATTTATTTTAATAAGAATAAACAAGTAACAAACAATCAAAAAATCCTGACAATTCTGAAGCTCTTATTTTGGTCTTACATGGAAACAATTTCAGCTAACAAGATAATATAGACCTTTTTAATAAAATTTCTGAAGTCAGAAAGTTGAGTTGTTGAAGATGGAGGTGAGTTCTTAAACCTATGGAGAATAAAAATCTTCTTTGTGCTCTATTTATTCTAGCATTCCAATTATTTATACCAGCCATGTGGTAATTAAATAAATTGTTCTGTAAGATAAGGGCCACCAACTTTCTGAAATGATGGGAGAATGATTTTGCTTACCAAGCTGAAAATCAAATGTTCTGGTAGAAACTTGGCAGGAGTGAAGAGGCTTTCAGAGCATCAGCTCATGATACTAGTCAAGGCCTTGGATTTTTTCTGTTTGGTAGAGGAGCATGTGACTATGGCCAAAAGGATATGAAATCAGAATGCTACTTCTACAGTAAAAGAGAAAATTATAGCATTTGTACTATTTTGTCCTGAATTGGTTCACTGTGTCCATGTGGTCACTTTCTTAGACTTTTTGTAAAATAGTCCATCTTCTGAAAAATATCTTGAGTTGTACCCTAATTGTACTATTGTGAGGAAGATCAGTCTCAACAGAGCATTTTTTGCAAAGTTTTTTTATATGTATTGTAGGATGTTTTTATTAGCTTGAAGGACATTAAGCTGTATTCTTCTTTAGTTTCTAGGGCAACGAAAGTCTCTGCTTTGAACTAGACACACAAACTCTTTTCAGGCTATGCAGTATCATAAAAACTCTGGTATCTACCTGCCTTAGCTTCTACATGGGGACTGATGAGAGAGCAGAAATTCAGGCCAGGTTGTTTGCCAATTAGCTCTGTTATTTTTGGTTTACCCTTTTCTTAAGGTTTAGTGACCTGCAGCTAGGTTCATCACAAATGGTCAAATTCTTGAAAAAGCAAATAAATAAAAGCCTCTGTGGAACTGCAGTTTGTATCAGTATGTAATGCTCGATTCTGCAGACTAGACTGTGGCAGTCAATCAGAGGTGAATTTTGTGGCCTAGGCTTGCATTTCAGAGGCCAGATCTGGGTAGTGCTGAAAGTCAGGAGCACAGACTTTCTGGAGGCAAAGTTCTTACCTCGACATGGAAGAGAAACTGTTTCTTTCCCTGTGGTTCTGACAGGACAGGACAACACGGTTGTTCCTGACTCTAATCCTTTGGAAGCAGGTGATGCTACTAAGAAGGTTTTGAATTAATTGTTAGGCCTATTCTTGAAGACTGTAAAAGTGTAATTTTAATGAGCTAGAGAAAATCCTATTAGAATAGTTTAAACAAGTTTTGCCGTGGAATTTTTGTCAGTGATTATAAATTGGTTAAAGTAATATGAGAGTATGTTGGCTTTGAAGAGTGAACTAATACTTTAGAGGACTCTAGTCTTCTGGCCCTTTTAAAATGCAAGTGCATTTGGCTATTTTTGCTATTTTTACTTTATATATCCATTAAAAATTTTCGCTTTTTGTAGTTTAAAAAAACAAAGATAAAGACTTTGAAGTTGTCATTAACTTATGCTTGAGCTTTAGTTAATTCTGCAAAATCTGGTTTGTTCATTTTGCTTTCAAAATTCTAAGATACATTTCTATCTTGAGGCCTGTAAGTATGATTATCACTTCCTCTGCATAAATGGATAGCTATAAATATTTATATAACTTTGGCATTTGTTTCTCAGCCCATTTTCTATGTAAACAAGCGTTATGCAACTCAGTTGTCCGCTTGTCTCATCTTCCTCCATTACCTGCCAGTAAGTTCTGAATGCTGCAGCGCAGTTAAACTAAATTAAACATTAGGACAAATTCCCAAAGAGATCATGGAAGGCCTGTCCTTGGAAGTTTTCAAGACTAAACTGTGCATGGCCCTGAGCAAGTTGGTTGAGATTTCCTGGCTGACCTTGCTCTGAGCAGGGGGTTGGACTGGAGACTTCCCAAGGTCCCTTCCTGCCCAGATCAACATCTGGAACAAATTAGAAATCTAAATAATGAATAAGTTCTATCATTGAATTGGTGGGAAAAACACACTGTCACTGCTGTAGTTATGGAAGAAACTGGCACAATGCTTAATCCTAATTATGGACTGGAGAATGGTGAGGGGAAAAGTTGTAGGCAGAAGAAAAACTAGAGCTATAGGTAGCAGCATTGATAGACTCTATAAGAAACTAGACCTACCATTTTACTCATTAATTACATTACAGACTCTGTGCTTTATACAAATTCTGGATGCTGTTTCAGCTTTTCCAAACCGGCACAAGGATTTTTAACAGTATTTTATTGCAAGGATTTTTCTTTAGCCAAGCTACAGGCATAAACTTTGATATTTGTGAATTGGTACAAATCTGTTCACTTTCTTCCTCCTCCCACACCTTTGTCAGTGCTTGCTTATACAGGAAGTTTACAGTGTATTTTAAAATATTAAAGTAGTTTATCTGAACATTTGCATGTCAAGATATGCTTCTGAGAAAAATTTCTTGTCACAAAGCATGTATTGATTGATAAATAATTACACATTTTAGGGTCACTGTTTGAACACAACAATGTAATAACTTTAAACTATAAAAAAATTAGAATCCATAGATTTGTATGATGTGCAAGAGGCTTACATTGCTTTTAATAGGTATCTGCATTTTTCATTGCCTTTGTAAAGGGACCTATTCAGTCCCACATCACCAGAATAGGCAGATTTTATGACCTTGCAGAGTTTTGTACAGAAGAGTAAGGAGGGAGGAGGAGGATATGCTTTAAGATATTATGAGCCTTTGCAGTTTCTGCTCAAGCCAGTGGTGTTGAAGTGAGGTAACAACCTTGACTTTGTCTCCAAAGCTGGTGTTCTTGCTTCAAGGCACACCTAATCCACCAGCTTTATTCTTTCTGCTGGCAGGTTTGATGTTGGCACAGACTCTGCCCTGATGTCTTAAATTCTTGCAAAGAAATCCCCAAGTTTTGTGGTGTTACGTGGCTTTCTGCTGCGAATAGCTGGGATGCAGGGTGCTTTTTCACTTGAACAGCAAGCAAAACTGCTGCTGCATCCTTCAAGATGTTCACATTGCCTCCATCACTAAGGATGGAAGACCTCAGAAGTGTTTATGTGTCATAGGCAATAGAGGTTAAAGCTGACAACTCTTTTCTTTAGATGGAGAGCAGAGGAGTGGAGTTCAAGGGACTTGCTAGAAATTGCAAAGGAGGTCTGTAACAGGGTGTGAAACTGAGCCCCACATCTCTTAAATCATGTCAGCATTCCTCTTGCTTGATGCTTAGTGGTTTTGCTCTAAGATATAGGAGGATAAATTTTAATTATAAGTGGTTATGTCTGAAAAAAGTGGTCATTTAAAAGAAGTCTTTTTTTGAGACTTCAGAATACAAATAAAGATAGATGCAGTCTCTTTAATTTTAGAATCTTCTATATGTTGTGCGTTTGGTAGGTATTGAATGCCTTGACATATCCAGTCATGCTCATTGTATTAGAATAATCATTAGTATATTAGCATGGATGTGGTTTAAAAATATTCAGGGTAAGAAAACTAATGTGGTAATTGAGAATAATTTTCAATTATGAATGCAAAGATTAAATATTGAAATGTGAGGCCTAATTTTCAGGACGTTGAGCCATTGCTACAGCTAGTACCAGTAATTTCAAAAAAAATTAGATACTCAGATTTAATGTCTGGAAAATTTTTGAGCAAGAACTTGTTTGTATTTAAGCAACTTTAATATGCCTCATAATCTCTTAGTAGATTTATTGACAAATAGACTTTTTTCAGTATGAACAGAGTAGGGAGATAGGAGCTAGATGAAATTGGTGCAGCTGTGAGAATCTCAGATTTGTAGGACATTCCGATTTTCTTGTTACTTTTAGAAACAAGGGAATTAGTCACATTGGAAAAAGTCAGGTAAAACATTTGCCTTGTATTTACTTGTGGTTATTGCTTCTTAAGCTATATCAAGAAACAGAAAATTCCCATTTGAAAATTCCAGTGTTTCTGAGTTGCTAAATGTAGTGAGCATTTCAGGATTTCCACAAGATGATGTTGATGCTCGGTTGTGCAAGGTGAAAATTTTGATTGGCATAGAGAGGGAACTCAAGGATTAAAATCTTGTTTGGATATGTTCCCAGCAAACCTGCTGCTAAGCAGGTAGATTTTATATATCCCTTAGAGTCTTTTCAGTCTTGATAATAGACTTCAGTGTTAGCTAGGAATTTTAATGATAGATACTAGGGAGAAGTGTCCTTTTTAAGGTGAAAAATAACCTCTTGTTTGTGAAGGCTTTTGAGCATCTGAAATGGCAGTAGATGACAACTGGAGCTAGTCATGTCATTGGCTCCTTGTTGTCATCCCCAGCACTCAGAGTGCTGTTTTCCTTCACCTGTGCCAGAGCCTTACTTGGAGAGGAACAGACAGTGTCATGGGACATAGTTTAAACATTCATGCAGTTCTGCAAGCTTAATGAGAAAACATCTCCCTAACATCTTAATGATCAGGGATTTTTTTTTAGGACTTACTTTAGTGACTAGCAAACCCTTAAGACATGTTGATAGACCTTTGAATTTTCAGATGTTCTTGACATTTTACCTTAAAAAGCTGGAGGGAAAGCTGAAGGTAGGCTTTATCTGTAGTGACTTGCAGAAGCAGGCTGAAAACATGGAAAGAGTTTATTGTTATTTTAGTTCCCCTATGAAATCTTAGATGCAGAAGATCCTCCGTAGATTAGAATTTTTCTCTGAAGGGAATGGAAATGACCTGTAAAGATCTTTGGTGTCCTTCATACAGAGTTGATATTTATCATCCTGTTACATCTGTTGCAGCAAGGGAATGTAGGTTTACTAGATGGCCTTTGAGTGTGTGTGTTGGGTTGTACAATCCATAGCTCTTGTTCCTTGGAAGGTCTCACCTGTAAGCTGCCTAGGAATAATGTGTGCAAGTGCTTTGATTGAAAAGTGCTTATTGGGAAGCAGAAATTTATAGTGCTTCTGTATATTGTGGTTGGTTGGTGTTTCTTGGGCTTTTGCTTGGAAAAGAACTATTTCCTCTAATCTTACAAGCACAGCACCAATGGTGAGCCAACCTGGCACTGGTCGAAACTTTTCCTAGACCTTGAAACCAAACTGGAAAGTGAAGCCAGCTCTAACACCCACAGAACTGAATTGGCTTGAAAGTGTTTTATTTAAGCTGAGGGGATTATTCCCAGAAAGTTTTATGTACAAGAACAAAGTTTCTGAAGCTTCCTCAAAAGTGACATGGTGTCGTGTTATTTATTATTCTAATATTATCCTCCCAAGTTGTTTTACAATTATTATTTAATTTGCTGTCCTATGAGTAAGTACAATTATCGTGACTTTATATACCTCAATCTATCCATCTGAAGAGTTTGTTTTCCCAAAGGCTATGTAAGGAGTTCGTGTCAAAGCCTAGAATAAAATGTTAGATCCCAGTCCTGCAATTAGGCCATACACTGTTCTTTATAGCAAACTAATTCATGACTCAGCCACCTAATTGCAGTGGGACTTCCAATAAACTCTTTAACATCTACTCATTTATAAAAATGATTTTAAGACTGTTTTTTTAGTTGGGAGTTGTTGCTTAAGAAATTAAATCATTACACAATATGGCTTACAAAACTGAATATTAAATGCAATTAATTAGTAAACCGGAATGACTTGTTTGCTCCAGAATCGTGGGAGTTTTACAGCTGTTCTGTATGGTTTTGCCTGAGAAGCTGTAATAATTTCCATTAGAGGGAAAAGTACTCAAACTTTGCAGAAACCTACCTTTGTTTACATTTGAGTATCTCTCTGGCACATTTATACATGTATACAGGTATTGATGCATCTTCAGTGGTGTATATTTGCATGAGTCCATGGAAACATAACTGCACAATGAGCCCCTAATAGTTACAGTTTTTAAAGGTACCAGAATACAAAGAATAAGGGCTTGGAAAAAGTGAAATATCTCCTCTGTCTGAGTTTCTTAAGGTAGTAATAGCTTCAGAAGAGTATATACTTATATATA
>VZRX01033631.1:37644-48942 GCA_013398075.1 Notiomystis cincta | reverse complement strand
TTTCTTCTTCTTTCTTCTTCTTCACACTCCATCTTCTCTCTCTCTCCCTCCCCCCTCGCCCCTTTTCTATTAAAGGAAGCTGTGATTGCTTTTAAGTTCAGTTTTCTAGAGTAAAAATGTTATAAAACTCCAGGGAGATGTGATTTTTTTATGATGTATTTTGTCCAGTAGGTGTCACTCATTCATAAAGAATCTTAAAAGGATTTTTCCACTGCCAGACCGTAGATAAATGAAGAGAAAGGCTTCAAAAACAATTACCTACCTTATCATTTTCCCAGTTAAAATAAGGTACAAATCACTATACTGTATATTACTGGACTTTGATATTAAGGAATTTTCACACAAAGTAGCTCCCATTCTGACCCTAGCTTAGTCTGAACAAAAACAATGGAAGGCATTGTAGGAAGAAAAGGCAGGGGAACTGGCACGGTGGTGATTCACAGCCATTAGGAAATTCTGATGTGGTTTGAACAAGGCTTCTTTGATGAGTGGTCACCCGGCAACAGCTTTAAAAATATTTTTTTATATCTACTTCATTTGTTTTTCAAACAAAACCCTTATCTTCTCAGTGTCCTATAGAAAGGCTATTATTTCTTTTACCTCACCCAGCTTTAACATTTCCAGGCAGTGCTGGAGAAATTAGGTGAGGGCTTGATGCTGTAAGAAACAGAGGCACAACATCTTTGGCTTGCTATTGGCAACTATGCTTCTGACAAAAACTAATGCTTTTAGGATGGAAGAAGTAATTGTTCTTGCTAAAATGCATCCAGCTGCCTTCACAACTGATTCTTTCCTTTATAAATTTAAAATCATACATTTTTACTGTCACTGCAGGGAGCAGGAAAAAGAACTGCAACAGCATGAATGAACCGCAAATGCCATGATGCCTAGGTTGAACTAGGAAGGGTCTAGGATATGTGGGAAGCTATGGTATCTATGAATACTTTTAGAAGAATAGGAATGTTTCATTAATATGTTTTAATTGTAGTTAAAGAATATTAAAGTCCTTGAACTACATCTGCTTTATTCAAATAACCTCAAATCAGTAACAGGTCTTCAATGAAGCACATGGACAGCACACTGTAATGATACTTCAGCATTTGCTTCTGGGTATCTAGAGATTGCTAACTTGTTACAGACTGGGAATAGTTATATTAGAAAGTAATCAAGAGACCTGCTCAGTTCCTACTTTAATCCATGCATTGGGGAAGTAAAGAATATGTGGCTAAATGGAATAAATAGTGACAATCTTCTGGAGGCTGAGCCATAAGTCTGTACTTCTAATACAGAAAGTGAAGAAGATCTTTTTGCTCTGGCCTGGATACTGCACCATGTGCACCACCCTTCCCGATTCAGTAATAACCAGGAAATTAGGAAAAGTGATTGTACTTCATATATTGGCAAGCCACACTACAGCAGCTAAGCACAGCAGAAAAAACAATCAGTGAGTCAAAGGAAAATGGTCTTTGAGAAGTTCTGTCTCTTGTAGCCTTATTGAGCACCTGATTTGCAGTGGCCTTACAAAACCATTTGGGTTACAATCTGTGCTCCCTTTAGCTGTTTTCATAGTGCAGCAGTCCAAATCGATGTCTTACTGATTTGGGGAAGGCAAAATAAAGAGAACAGTAGAAAATACCTGAAATTCCTTTTCTAGCATTGAAAGGCATCTTCAAAAAAATTGCTATTCTGAATGGCAGATGACAGCTTGTACTACATGATTCAGATTTTGGTTTTCTACTAGCTTTTTACTGGAAAAGAAACTGTCAATATTTTACTTATATTTTTCTTATAATTTCAGGAAGTCATCCTGAATTGTGGCCAAAACGTGTTTTTTTTGTTTTTTACTCTGCCATTCATTCAAGTTTTAAGTTAATTTTTAAAAAAATGTTTAGAAGTTGCCTTGTGGCTTCATATTTCTAATTCCTCAAGTAATTTAGGCTGCTGTCTTGTCCTTTCTTCTTTTTTCCTCCTTCTTCTTCTCCTCCTTCTTGTTCTTGTTGATCTTGTTCTTCTTCAACTGTTCTTATCTCAACCTATGAGGTTTACTTTTCGTTCACTTCAATACTCCTCCTCACTGGGTTTGCATCAGGGAGTGTATGAGCAGCTGCATGGTACATAGTTTCTAGCTGGGATTAAACCACAAGAGAAAGATAAACCCTCAATTCTTCAGTGATTTTTACATTCTAGGTAATAATGCATGAGTGCTTAGAGAGATGAGTATTCATGGCTGCCACCTTGGTTGAACTGCTGGGAACTGGGATTGCTGGAGGAAAAACTGCTGGGAACTAGGGATTGCAAAGATCATGTCTACCTCACTCCCCTGTAAGACTAAGGCATGGAGGATTTGTAAAGAATTCATTAGGATCAGGTCCTAACACTTTCCAAGTCTGCATTTCCCTAATCAAGTATCAAGCAGCATTGCCAACAGTAATACAGCTTGTTGTTCAGAGGGTCCAGGCACACATTTGTATGTGTCACTTTGGAGGATAAAATGTAGATGTGGTACCATCACCACTGTCTTCCTGAATTTGTAGTTGTCATCTCGTTTTGTACTCAAAGACCAGAGGAGGAAAAAGAAGAAACAATCACACTTCCCCTGCCCTCATCTTTTCTTTTCTACTACTAGTTCCTAAAGAAGGTGATAGAACATTTTTCTTAGTGTTTTCCCAACACGATGATATTTTTATCTTGTATTTATGTCTCACAGTTGCCAAGTTAGCTTACCCAGGAACACATGTCTGATCTACTCCCTGGACAGATCACACTGCTATCTCTGCCAGTCAGGAAGTGGTGAATGCACATAAGGATTAGGGTAGGGCCACTAGTAAACATTAGTAGCATATTTGCTAATCAACAGGAAATTGCCAGTATGATATATAGCTGGAATGAAATATGGCCTCTCTGGCTTTTGAGCTCTGAGAGGTTAAGAAAGCACAGCAAGTAATATGAAAAGGACATTGATTTTCTGCCATGAATTCTAACAGAGAACTACCTAGTCATAGCAAAAAAGACTCCCTGCACAGCAAATCCTAGGAATGTAGCCTGAAGCCTCAGACTCTGGAGAGGGGCCAGCTATAAAGCTCCCCTCAAGTTAAGACTTGAGTCCATTCACTTGGACACAGAGGCCATTTACTGATGCTAAATTTTACTTGGTGGCGATGTTGCAAAAGCCAAAAATAAATCAATTTGTTTGTTCAACTTCACAAATGTAGTTCACATTTGTTTAAAGCTATGGTTCCCAGGCGTGCCAGTGAGTAAGGTATTTTTGAAAATAGAATAATTACCTTAACAGGCTTTTGTGTAACAAATCTGTTGACACACGCAAATGATGGATACTATAGTATATTTTGGTGTACAATGACTATACTAATCTTCTATGAGCAATGAAGTGGTAAGCTTTTAAGAAACTGCCATGCTCCTAAGTGTCCCCTTTACTTTGAGTACAGAATGTCCATTATTTCACCTTGCTGCATAATATAGGTATTTATTTGTTCTTTGCCTGAAAGACTGTGGTTAGAAAATATTTGGCGAAATCAGTAGTATCAGGTTATAGGAGGAATAAGCCATCCAGGAACTTATATATCTGTTAAGATATATAATAATTATTTAAATAATAAGCATTATATTGTAGTAATTTCTTCAATTTCCTATTGTAGAAAAACAGTTCTTTTTGGACATCATGTCACTCAAATAACTACATACCTATTTTAATGGAGAACTTGGATATGCCAGGAAATACAAGGGATCCAATCTACAAACTACACTGGGCTTTACTTTAAGCATCAAATACTATGTGGCATATAGAATAAAAGGGAAAGTATTTTTTACCATGCCTTATCTGACATATTAAATAAAGTTAACTTTGGTGGAATTGCATATGAAGAAATAAAATGGGATAACATTCCTATTTTGCTGCAGATATTTTTTTCTTGAAATTCTTTTCAGTTTCTTTGAATAACTAGCGCACATAATAATGTTTAAGGCTGCATCAAGAATGCACTTTATCTCCCAATTCCTACCACATAAAATATTTTGGTTCATATCCTGAAACAGTCTTGGAGTACAGGAGCTATTTCTTTCTCTTTCCTCCTCCCTCTTGCTCCATCCCCCTGCCCCCTCAAGCTGTATCAGAAAATGTGCTCCAAAAGTACACCTAATGCACTTTAATCACTAACAGGTGCTCAGTCTAGGTGGTCAGGCTAAAGCTACTCCAAAATAAAGGCTCCAACTGTATGTGTTGTGGACATGAAGTCCTCAGCCCTAGGTGCAGTGCTGTACAAAGCTGTATTTATTATGCTGTACTGCTTCCTAACACAGTCAAAGAAAGACTGATGCCATGAAAAAAATAAAGAAAAGAAAATAGAGTAGAATTGCAGAGTATTTGGGGTAAAATAATTTTAAAAGTTTTAGAGATCTTAGTGAAGAAGGTATTAGATTTTAACTGATGAACTGAAAGAGGGAAAAGCATCTTTCTGTTTTAACTAGCAGTTCTTATGTCTAAGATTGTGACCTGTTGTATCTTCATATCATTGAGGACTATACCCAGTGCAGGCAGCTCGGTGTCCAGCTGCAGTGCAAGTTGCAGGTTGTGCCCTGCATGGGGGGAAATGGCTGGAGCCCTCAGCAATAAACTGTGACCTGGCACCCACTCTTTGCACAGCTCAGGGTATGGGGACTGTAGGGGCAGGCTGGTCAGTCACTCAGGGAACTCTGCAGCAACTCATGAAGGAGGAGAAGACTTCAGATCCAAAATCACCACTGGAACAGGTACATAGACTGTAAGGAAACAAAAGCCCAAGGATTTCTTTGTTTGGGGTCACTCCTGACCATCATCACCACAAGCTGTTGTTGTGATACTGCACCACGATAAAAAGTTTGATCATAACTTAAGGGACCCAGACATCTGTGACTGCAACAGGAAACCTGGGGCTGAGAGAAACCTGTCTGTCCATGTTAGTGGAATGTGTAAGGAGTCAAGCAGGGCACCCATTGATTCACTGGAGCCAGGTGTTGTGAGGGGGCTTTGGTCCCAGTGGTAACAGTCTTGGGTGGTATGAGTGTGACTGCCAGAGTGGCTCCTGGATGGTCAGACAAGAAAGTTTCTTCAACATTAGCATCATCTAGTGCATACAAAGGAACCTCATGTTCAGACTGGGTAGAACCTGTGGTATTGCCACTGAAAATCAGGAAATAAATTCTGTAATTAGTTTGTTAGGTAAGAAAGTCAACTTTATTCAATGTTGAGCTATATGAAGATCCCTTCAGAAATCATGTACATCAGTTATCAAAGCTTTTAATTTTATAGATTTTAGCAAACAAAGGAATTACTGTTCATTGGCTAACAAGTTATGTAGTTGTCTTCATTAATTCATATTCCATCTTCTATTGGTAATTGATTTCTTGCTTCTCATGCTAAGTAGTCCACATTTTCTGTCTTTTTATTAACTTTTTCCCAGATAGGGAGAATCCTAGTAATTGTCTTAGTTAATTTCTTCTTCATGTCAGGTTTCTGTAACTTGTCTTTGTGGTTTATAAATTATGCATCTTTGGCATCCAGGTCTCAACAATAAATTTCGCTTCCAGGATTTGTTAACTTCCTCTCTCAGGTTTGAGAGCATTGAAGCATGACAGGCCCTAAACTTTTTTCTAACATATGGATATCACCCAGAGCTTACTTGTTAATTGCTATCTATTTCACTGTATAAATCACCCTTCTTGTTGATTAAGTCCTAACATTTTCCCCCACTCCTGAAGAGGGTCTTTTTAAAAGAAAATAACTTGTTTGGCAACAGTACCTACCTATTTATTTATTTAGTTATCAGATTTCAGAGGAGTGACTGTAATGATGACAAGGACTGAAGTTTTGATGTACAGAGTAGCCCAGCATGATTTTCTCCTACTAAGAGCAGAAAAAAAAATTTCAAATATCTAAGTGAGCCACACATTCTTATGACTTTATATTTTGGCTTAGCCTCAGCTAACAGGCAAACTCCCAGCCACCTGCTTGCTCATCCAGTATCTTTACCCCAGAACGGGGCAGAAAATAAGAAGAATAGGAATGAGAAAGCTCGGGGGTATATATAAAGACAGGGAGATTGCTTATCAGTCAGTTTTGTGGGTAAAAAAGGCTTATTGTGTGGAAAATAATTAGTTGCCAATTAAAATAAAAACATTATCACTAGTTGGAGTAGTGGTAAATACAGACAAATTTAAAATAACATCTTTCTTTACCCCTTTCTCAGATCAGTATCACTCCTTCATTCTAGTTTCCTGCTAGACCGCCTGCCTTCAAGTGGTGCAGGCGAATGGGAAATGGCGTGCTGCAGTCAGTCCGTAACAGCTGTTACTTCTTCCTCCTCACACTTTACCCCTGAAACAGTGAGAGGGTTCTTTTAGGCTGCAGTTCCTGTCAAGCAAATACACTGTGGTGTCGTGGGTTGGTCGCCAAAGGCCAGTGCACTCACAAAAAACTATTCACTTATTTTCCTCTGCTATAGTTGAGCAGAGGAGGGGAAAGAACAATTGAAAACTCATGGGGTGAGATAAGGATTAGGAGAAAATACTTTGAGGGTAAAACAGGCTCAAAATTTTAATAAAGTATAAAGGAAAATTTTATTAAGAGAAATTAAAAGAGGATAATGAGAACTAATATAAACCTTTAGAACACCTACCCCCGCCCCCCCCCAGCCCCTCTTTCTTTCTTTCTGATGACACAAAGAGAGAAAACATGGGGTTCTTAGTTATTTTGTCATTTTTAACATTTTTTCTCAGTTCATTTAGGGAGAGGAGTCACTTTTGCTATGCCATGGGGTCTTTTCTCACGGGAGACAGTTCTTTGTGAATTTTTCCAGCATGGTTTGAATTTTCATGAGAGCAGTCCCACCCAGTAAATCTGCTGCAACATGAGACCCTCCCACAAGCAAAGCTGTCTTCCACAACTGCTTTTCTTGTGGGTCACTAGTTCATGGTGTACGAACTTTTAAGGACGATTTTTGAGGAATAAAAGCCAAGGTCCTCTTCTTCTGTCTCTGAAAGCAAAAGTTTTCTCTCTCTCTCTGTTTGACCCTTTTACCAGATCACAGCTTTTCAGTATCCACATGCTCCAGGGTGAGAACCCTTTTTCTCATGGGCTGTGGGTGAATCCTGCACCTCCCCATGCACATTATGAATTACAGGGAAATAGTTTGCTGTAATATAGTCCTCACCATGGCTTGCAGAAGAATCTCAGCTCCAATCTCAGCTCAGCACCTCCTCTTCTCCCTCCCTCCTTTGCACTGATCTTGGTGTTGCCATGTTTTTCTCCTCATGTGTCTTCCCACTTTTCTTTTCTCTTACTCAGGAGAGAGTTGGAGTTCATAGGTTCATTTGTTCTGAAGTTCTGTCAATTGGAAAGTTTTTATAGAGTTCTGTAGTATTGAAAAGCTGATTCTGTCCAGGCTCTGCATTGGGGAAATTGCTTGCCAGCTTCTTGCTGCTGGTTACGTGGTCCAGCTGGCACCATGCCAGGTCACACTGACTGCTGGCTCTACTCAGTGCTTTTTGTTTCATGCAGGGCACCGATAAAGAGAAAAAACTGCTGCCGCTGCTTCTGCCCTTCTGTCCATAGCATGGCTGGCTAAAGGCAGCTAAGCAAATAAAGTTCATTGCGAGCCATGCAGCGATGGCAACGACCACACCATGCTGCCTTGGCTGCGTGGTCTTGACTGTGTGGCTGCTCACAGTGCCGGGATGGCCCTTGGTGGCACAGCCCCTACAGGGTGCCAAGAAGAGGCCCAGCCGCCCCAGCCTCGGCTGCCAGGGCTCGGCCGTGGGGCTGCTTGCAGCACCGGGATGGCCCCAGCAGCCGCGTCGGCAAGGGCCCCAGCTGTGCTGGGAAGGGGCCTGGTCGGGCCCCTCACCCCCCCTTCAGGGGTGAGGGAGAAAGAGAGCTTCCTGTGTGTTTTTCCCTTCCTTAAATATGTTATCATGGAGGCGTTTCCAGCTTTTAAAATTGTCTTAGCAGCATGCCTATTCTCAGAGCTAGCCAGCGATTTGTTTTGCCAGGCAAGAAAGAAGTTTCTAGCAGCTCTTCATAGAAACTCACTTCTGTGGCTGGCTTCTTTCCTCCTCACCAAAAATCAACTAATATCAAACCACCACATGTGGTATGAGTTCTACACTGGCTGCAGTTCCCTGATCTGCACCAGCTTGGGGTTGTCCACGGATGGCAGTGAGTATCTGCACTGGTGCAGGTCCTCCATGGACTGCAGGGAATATCATTTCTTCTCTGGCACCTGGAGTGCCTCCTCCTCCCTCTCCTCTTTCTCTGACTCTGATATTCCCTCCGTTTTATCACTCTTTTTCACAAATGCATCTCAAACTTTGCTGGTAGAATCTTCTCTGGTCTGTGATGGGTCTCACTGGAGCTTGCTGTAAGTGGCCCAAGCCAGAACAGTACCTAGCCACCATTGCAGCCCTCCTGCTGCCATCATCTTGCACCTACTCCAAAGATAGTTTTGTCTATTTGAAAGCCTGTAGAGTGACTGATAAGGCAAAATTGATAAATCTTGACCCACTTGTTTATTCTGACGCACAGAATAGGAGTGTGGTATCTATCAGCTAGCAGGAAGCATAAAGGGATTATTGTATTGCATTACTGTACACAGATTTCTTTAAAAAATATAGAAAATATACATAGAATAAAAAAAAAAATTATACAGTGTCTTTACTGGCCTGTGTTTCTACTTCGCCTGCCTTTGGACATTTCACTCATATTAGGGTGAGGTGAGTAGTAAAATTATGTTATGGCATATAACTATAAGAACCTTAGACAATAAGAAATTCCTTAGAAAGTGGGCAGGAATTTTTGATCAGAAAACAAGAATGATGCTTTAGCCTGAACCAGTACTGGAGTCTAAATTCAAGATGAAAATACTAATATATTATATTAGGATTTGTTGTACAGTGAAAAATGCACAAAAATGAAATTAACTAAAATGATGCCTTAAGTCATACATGGAAAGCCTTGTTCTGTCTTGGAATTTCACAGAACGTCATCACTGCCACGGCACTTCTCACTCAGACCATGTATACTGTATATTTGAGAGGGGAATAATTGTGAGACTATTTAAATTTGAGGTATCTGGTAGGAAATAGGGCTTAGCCTTCCTGCAGAATAACTAACAGAAGGAGAAGAAAGTGTTTATCCTTATCTTTTTAATTTACAATTATTCTCTTTGGTAGTTTGTCATTAATGTTTATGTACCATGTTTCACATGGTCTTCTCTGCTTTGAGTATTTGAGAAGAATAGAAACAAAGAAAGATGATCTATTTGCAGGTGTACATTAGTATGCTTATTTTTAAGGGAGGTCAGTGACATGAAAGCTGATTTATAGCCTTAAAAATAAATATCTGTCTCTACTTCCATACAGTAAAAGAAATAGGATAAATTTTAAACTTTTTTTTCCTCAGCTCAGTTGATCCTTTTTTGACATTACTGATACCTCATGATTCTCTGGACCCAGATCTAAACCTTTGGAATGAGGGTTAAGCATGAAAATTAAACAGCAAAATTTATTACGCATGTGAGACTAAGTAACTCTACATCATCATGGTTTTGCTTCATCTCTTTAAGCACATTTACACTTATGCAAGGTAGCATAGTCTAGAACATCCAAACTAGAGGCATTGGAAATTGTTTCACCCCCGCATCTCTCTCTCTCTCTCTCTCTCTCTCTCTCTCTCTCTCTCTATCTCTATCTCTATCTATCTATCTATCTATCTATCTATCTATCTATCTATCTATCTATCTATCTATCTATCTATCTATCTCTAGATCTATATATCCTGCCTTTGGACTTTTCAGGGGGAGGTGAGTAGTAAAGTTATGTTAATGGCATATGATTATAAGAACCTTAGAATCCTAACCCTGACATGGAGTTGAGCCTCATACAGCCACTCACTCACTTATTCCCCCACAGTGAGAATATAAAAGTAGGAAAAAATATGGCTTGAGATTAGATGTCTTAATAGGTAAAGCAAAAGCTGTGTGCTAAAGCAGAAGAAAAGAGTTAATTTAGTACTTCCCATCAGCAGACAGACATTTAACCTTTGCTTGGAAATTAAGACTTCATCACATAGAGCAGTTACTTGGGAAGATGGAGTCCATAACTCCCAATATCCCCCATTCTTTTTTTCTTCTAGCTTTGTATGTAGGTCATGACAGTGTATATCTGGTTACTTTTCCAATCTGATGTAATTTTGCCTTCTTAGTCCATTGAGGAATGCTTTATTAGTGATTGAAAAGTTCATAGAAGTGATACATAATATAAGGAAATATAGGAAATAAGGAAATGTATGCTAAGTGCTATAAATAGCCAACATTATCAGCCCTCTTAAATGATTCAACTTCAATCTTCTACACTTTCTGTACTTGGAATAGATAATTTCTATTGTTTGTGTAATTTGTTCAGTTCTTTCTGCAGAACTTTTCAAGATTCTCTAAATCCACTTCAGATTTAGCTGGCTATTTCAATTTTTTACTTTTAACCCTGTCCACCTCCATGCTCTACTCACAGGAATGAAAAGTATTGAAACTCTATACTGTTCATTAGAAATATTATAGTTTATGACTTAAACATTTCCATGAAGGACTTTTAAAACTGTATTACCAAAGTTGCAGAGAAGACCACCACACCCCGAATGGGGCTCTGAGGGGCGCTAAAACTGTTTCCTGATGAAGATAAGATAAAGTAACAACTCAGGGCTCAGAACATTCACAAAGAACAAGCATAACAACTTCAGGATGTAGACCACAGCCCCAGGGCTATCAGCTGCCGAGCTGGAACAGACCCTGACACCAAAGCGGAGTGGGGAGAGAGGTTTTGGGTGTGTGTTGGAAAAATCTCTGGCCAGAGGCGCAGTGGCTGTTCATCCTCCACTGAGTAGAGGAGCCCAGCTGAGGATCCCTTCACCCAGGGAAAAGCCGCATCCCTGTGAAGAAAAGCAGAGGGCGTGTCATGGCCTGTCAAAGGCCCCTCCCCCAAGGAGCCCCCAGATCTTACACCAGAGATGATGGAACAGATCCACAGTGTTGCAAGGGACGATGTCAAACTGTGCCCCTGCACAGGAGGCACATGGGGCTTCCCACCTGCCAAAGAGTCTATTAATCCATGGGATTCTATACTCTTCGACATGGTGCAGTGTGGCAGCAAAAGGGGACCCTCACCACCAAGAAGACCAGATGCAGGGGAGCAACAAGATGTTGTTGGGACCTTCAGATGGGTGATATGCTTCCACCTAACCCCTGTCACTCTCCC
>VZRX01033631.1:22650-37231 GCA_013398075.1 Notiomystis cincta | reverse complement strand
TTCAGTGTCCTTTTCTGCCCTGTGCCTGGGGGAGGGGGAATTCTCTTTGTTAAATAAACAGGGTTTTTTACTTTCATTTGAGAAATTCTTTTCCCAAACTTGTGGGGGAAGGGTTGCCAGGACCTGCTTGCCTAGCCGGAAGAGGGGGGGGAGAGAGAGAGAGAGAGAGAGAGAGAGAGGCCCTTTTTGGGTTGTTTCCTCCTGGATTTGTATCCAAACCAGCACAAAGACTTATTTAATTTGATCTCAAAGCAAAATTTAAGAGACCTCATACTTCATAGGAAATCTTTGACAGAAGCCTGAAATTCCTAAGATCTAAATCAATGCTTTAAGAACATGGCTGTTTTTTACACCTTGTGCCCATCTGCTGCCTACTCAAGTAAAATCTTGTGGTTTTGAGCCGGTTTCAACCTAGGGCAATGTCTGCTCTCCCTTGGCTGAGTATAGACATAAACAGTGGTGTAAATTACCAGCTGAATATATCTTGATTAGAAAATTGGCCAAATTCTATGATAATTAACTTCTACATTCAACCATAATTATGTATTTGTAATAGGAGTAATCAAGTTTAAATAATAAGAAAGAAAAAATAGCAGTTGTCACCAATAAGTGAATGGCAAGTTTGAAAAGGCTGGTAGATTTAATCTGCGTTTACATTTGCTGCTAAAGAAAGACACATCTTAAAAATCCTTAATTTTTAACTTGCTGAAAACTTGCATCAAGTGACATGAAAATTATGTTAGCAGCTTCTGTAGGTAATAGACGCTTCATCCCATAGTGCTGTTTCTTGCAGAACAATTACTAGTATTTATTTTTGTCTTGTGTGTGATTCATATATCTACTGTGAGGGAAAAATAATATGTTTCAAAATAAATTTATATACCTATATATTAAAGAAAACTTTTTAAAATGATGGAATAAAGTAAAAGCTTTGACACTCATATGTATTGGAATGTCTGCCACTAGCTGCAGTACATTAGATATAAATTCATTTCAACTTTGATGGAAAAATAATTTTGTCTTTGTTAGATGTACTAAAGGAAGGAAGAACAGAAGAAACAAGAGTATGGTGACTTGTAGGTAGGGATTTCAAAAGCATCTAAGAGATTTTAGTTAATAACATTAAAATATCAGAATGAATTGAAATTGTGTATCCTTAAACATTTTTTTAAATGATGCCTTACTTCACTGAAGTCTTGATTTAGAAGCAAAGATGGTTTATTAAAGTTAAATATTGATTTTTAATCTTAATACTACTACTCCTTCCCTATCCTCAAGGAAACTTCACTTACTGAAGGCTTATATTTATTATCTTCATATTTTTTGACTGGTATTTGTGTGTGTGATTTCTTTAGACACTGAGAATTTTCCTATATAGTATTCATTGTGAAATTAGAAATGTATGTGACCTTCCAGTCCTGTTCAATACCTTTCTGTCCTGTTCAGTATTGATGATCTGGATGAGGGGATTGAGTGCACACACAGTAAATTTGCAGATGACACCAAACTGGGTGAGAGTGTTGACCTGCTGGAGGGTAGGAAGGCTCTGCAGAGGGATCTGGACAGGCTGGACTGATGGGCTGAGACCAATGATATGAGGTTGAACAAGACAAGTGCTTGGTCTTATACTTTTGCCACAACAACCTCATGCAATGTTACAGGTTTGAGGAAGAGTATCTGGAAAGATGCCTATCATAAAAAAATGTGGGGGTTCTGGTTGGCAGCCACCTGAATGTGACCCAGTGTGTGCCCAGGTGGCCAAGAAGGTCAATCAGCAGGTCCAGGGAAGTCATTCTTCCCCTCTACTCAGCACTGGTTAGGCTGCACCTTGAGTACTCTGTCCAGTTTTGAGCTCCTCACTGCAAGAAGGACATTGAGGTGCTGGAGTGTTTTCAGAGAAAGGCAATGGAACTGATGAAGGGTCTAGAGGGTAAGTCCTATGAGGAGCAGCTGAGGGAGCTTAGGGTTGTTTAGTCTGGAGAAAAGAATGCTCAGGGATGGCCTTATCACTCTCTACAACTGCCTGAAAGGAGATTGTAGCTAGGTGGGAATCAGACTCTTCTCCAGGTAACAAATGAGAAGACAAGAGGATATAGCCTTATGCTGTGCCAGGGGAAGTTCAGGCTGGACATTAGGAAGAACTTCTTCACAGAGGGGGTTATCAAGCATTGCAATAAGCTGCTCAGGATGGAGTCACTGTCCTTAAAGGTGTGTAAGAATGGAATGAACATGGCACTAAGTACCCATGGTGTAGTTGACATGCTGATGTGCAGTCAAAAGTTGGTATCCATGATCTCAGAAGTCTTTTCTCTTTTCCAACATAATTGATTCTGTTATTCTGTGATTATTCAGCATTTCGTTTTACAGTATCATCAGATCGATCCAGCAAGTCTGACTGTGAAGCTCTTGAGCTACCATAGTGTTACGATCCAAATCAACACAGAAGACCAAAGGAAACTATGCCTCTGTGAATAAAATGTATCGAACCCAGAAAAGTTTGAAATATACTCAAAAAGTATGATTAAAACCCAATGAGGTTAGATGTTGGTGCCAAAAAACTTGATATATTTTATTTGGTAGTAAAAGAGGCAAAGAGAAAAGAAAGAGAAAAGAAAGAGAAAAGAAAGAGAAAAGAAAGAACGTGCGGAAGGAAGGTGGAAAAAGAAAGAAAGAAAGAAAGAAGGAAGAAAGAAAGAAAGAAAGAAAGAAAGAAAGAAAGAAAGAAAGAAAGAAAGAAAGAAAGAAGGAAGGAAGGAAGGAAGGAAGGAGGGAAGGAGGGAGGGAGGAAGGGAGGGATGTTGGATACAAAGATAGTGGCATTGATTAGGTAGAAACATATCACCCTTCCAAGGTTCCCAACGACGTTTTGTTGCTCCCCTCCATCTGGTCTTCTTGGTGGTGAGGGTCCCTCACCTCCTGCTGCTGAAAAGCATAGAATCCAGTGGATTAATATACGTTTGGGCCACCCATGGGAGCACCCATGTAGCTCCTGTGCAGGAAGTCAGTTTGACACTGTTCCTTGTAACACTGTGGATCTGTTGCATCATGCTTTGGTGCTCTGATGCAGGGTATGGGGACTCCTTTGGGGTGTGTGTGTATGTGTGTGTGTGTGTGTGTGTGAAGGGGAGATGGTGTTGTTGGGCCACAACACCTCCTCTGCTGTCTTTCATGTGGATGTGGCTTTTCCAGGGGTGAAGGGGCCCTAGAGCTGAGCTCCTCTGCACATTGGAGGATGGGTCTTCACTGTCTCTGGCCAGAGGATTTTTTACCACCCAAAATCTCTCCTCCCCTTCTTCCTTTGGTGTAGGGGTCTGTTCAAGCCTAGCAGCTGATAGCTCTGGGGCTGTCGAGTCCACCCTGAGGGTGCAAAGCTTGATCCCTCTGTGGGAATGTATTCCTCTTCCCTCAGCCCAGACCTGGTGTCCTGGGTTGCATTGTATTCTATCACCATTTTCATGAGCTGTTGAAACCAGGTGGGGTGGTGTTCCTTGTCTCCTCCCTCTGGACTATCTTCTGTTAATGGGCCGGCTATTGAAACCAGGTGGGGCAGGGTTCTTTATCTCTCCCATGACCCATCCTCCCTTTAGGGGATATCTTCTGTTAATGGGCCATCTAGTCTCACACATTATCCCATTGTGAGATGCTCGCCCAGGGGGAGGAACCAAGCATTCTATCCTGGATATAAGCCAAACTTTCCAACACCACGGGGAGCTCTTGCCTGCTGGATTCCCAGAGGAGAAGAGCTACTGCTGGATCTTCAGGTGGAGACCAGACCTTGTCTTCAGGATCACCACTTTCAACAAGACCGCTTTCGTCTGGACTGGTACCAACACCCTGACTGACAGGGTGCCAGGTTGTATTCTGACTCTGTCAGTGGTTTCTTTTTCATACTATTTCATTTATTTATTTTCTTTTTCTATTAAATTGTATTTCTGACTTAGAGTCTCTCAGTGGTTTGTTTTCAAACCAGCACACCTGGGTCACTTTATCTTATGTCCTTCAAGGAGCAGTGTAGGGCCTTAGTCAGGACTTGGTCCTCTTCAGCTTCTGTTATACAGTTTTGCTATAATAGTCAAGAATCCTTCATGAAAATATTTAAATCATAAATTACAACAGTTCAGTCTCCAGCCCATTGTTGCATGCCAATTGGGCTAGACCAAGAAAAGGCCAAGTGGAAAAAGCGTATTCCTTATTTGCTGATATTTTTCTGATTTGTTAGGCCACATTTACCTTCTTTGATTGAAAATACAGCTTTATATTTTTGAATGTGTTTGGACTATGAATCAACCAGAAATTTATAGAAATTAAATATACACAAGATTTTATAGAAAATTCTCACAAAATTATTTTTAAAAACTTATGGGGTGCTTAGAATCATGTTGCAAGTTGGTTTTGGTTTTTTGTTTCCTTCCCAACATCAGAAGTCAATGAGAAGGCAGAAGTAATATATGCTTTTTGAAGTTTATTTAATCTTAATTTCCCTTAACAAACTTCAGAATCTTATTTTGATGTCTAATCAGCAAGAAAAAGCCCAACTAGATTATTACACAATGTATACAGATAGTAAGGACATTCTTAATTTTATAATCCAGAATGCCTCTGAGTGAATTACTATCTTCTGCAGCAGGGGGTCTTGCTTCATGTTTTCCCAGTGGGTCATGCTGACCCATATAAAGTAGGAAAGGCAGGACATGCAACCATTTTCTTATTGTATTGGAGACAATATGATGCTAGACCATCCTGAGATCTGTGATATATTTTAATTGCTGAACAGCATTAAATGTATTAAATATTCTAATTAATATTGCTAAAAATATAAAAAAATACTTATCAAAATCCCCTTAAAAGGGAAACTTTGATCCTTTTAGAACACCTCTGTCACAGTTTAGAGACAGGTGTCTGCCAAGGAAGGCAGGAGCCTCCCTTGGGATGGAAAATAATAAATCCCTTCCCTCCAAATTATTATTACTTTGAAATAAGAGGCTCTCAGGCAAAGATAGCAGAATAGGAATAACAGTTCTTTACTAGTGTGTATACAAGCCCAACAAACAACAACTGTGACAGTAACAACAAACAACAACTGTGACAACCCACTGACAGCCTTCTCTCAGGTGTCAGGCACTTTCCCCCTTGGTGCAGTTCCGGTCACAGCCGGCAGGGGCGCTGTGGCTCCGCTGGGCAGGGCAGGTGCGATGATTCCCCCGCGGCTGCAGGGGGCGCTGTGGGGCAGCTCGGGGAGCAGACGGCAATGGCGGCTCTACTGAGATGGGAAGGAATGAAGAGAGGTTGGCTTCACAAAGCCCAGGGGCAGCTGATCCCAATGCCCCAGCAGGACTCTAGGAAACAGCAAGCTGCGATGGCAGGAAACAGCAAGAAATCCCAGAGTGGTGGACGAGATGTGCTGGAAGCACTGCAGCCATAGCTGGAACCCCGGGACGTCTCAGCTGGCAGGGGTGCCGGGCTGGTGCAGAGGGAACTCGGAGCGGTGCCGAAGAAGCGGCAGGGCTGGGGCAGCGGCAGCCCAGCTCCGATCAGGGCAGGGAGAGGCGGGTTCAGGATCTCAGGGCCCTCAGCAGATGGTGAAAAGTGCCTCTCTTAGTGAGGTATTAATAGGGCACCAATTCAGTGGCTGCTCTCATGAGCAGAGGCTCACTCGCGGCAGGAGAAGCAGACTGGGCTGGACTGTGGTGATGGCAGCAAATTCCCTTCCCCAAGCAGCAGCTCCAAGCGTCCTCCTCCAAAACTGAGAGAAAGAGAGTGCAGCTGCCCCTGTTTCCATCCTTTACCAGCCCAGTTCTCTGCCCCTTCTCTGAGAAACTCTCAGACAGAGAAGTGCAGCCAGATGTTGGCTTCCCTGGGCTTGGCCACTTCTTTCTTAGGAACTTATGGGGCAAAATTCCCTAAAAAAAGGAAATAACCCTCAACAACCTCTCTCCATGTTCATCCATGTAGGGCTAACCATAGCACAGCCCTTATTTTGGACAAATCAGAGCCCAAATACCCTCCTTCTGCTTCAGAGTATTTTATTTTCACTCCAGTCAGGCATTTTCTCATCTAAAATTCTTCCTCAGATATGTCATGCCGGTATCTGCATAAAGGTAGATTATGTCCTTTTGAAGGACTCTCCCACAGCAGATGAATTTTGAAAGGTGACTTCCTAAAGAATTCTACCTAGTGTGGAATTTCGTGATTTTTCTGTAAAAAGAACTTCTTTTTTTTACTTAAAAAAGTTTCCTGCACACCAAGCCTTGGTATCCAAACTGGAGTGTTTCTGGATTGTGCTTTGTTAGTATATATTCCACAACAGAAGCTTAGTAAGGAATTCTGTGAGTAATTGGTGAGACAGAATAAAAACCCATGTGCATTCTGAGGAGGAAAACAAATATTTGTCATGCCTTATGGGAACATTTCACTTAGGCTAGCCTGAAATGCTAAGAGCTAAAAGATATTCATACATGTTGATTTAGGCTAATGAGTCTGTTTTCAAGAATTTAAATTTTGACAGACTATCCCATCCCCTAGATTATTTCCACACAGGGTTACAGTACATTCAGAAGTACTTTTGCAAGTTTAGGGACCATATTGCAGATCCACACCCCCTATAAAGGTCGGACAGAGGGCTGTGTGGAAGCAATATTGCTGTATGCACACAGATATGCTCAGTTCAGCTTTTACAAAGTACAGCAAGCAGAATGGGCAGAAGATGAACTCTGTGCAATGTATAGTGGCATACTTTGTTCTGCTATTAATCTCAAAAGTAGAAATTATCTGGGTAATTTGGAGGTCATGGTGAACACTTGAGGCAGAACAGGGAATTTGCCATGGTTTTGTGTAATCCTAAATACTTATTATTCCAAGCACATTACCTTACCCACCTTCTTTTTTTTTTTCCTTCTGTCTTCAAAGGGGTCAAAGACATACTCTCCATATATGCAGGATTGACAAGAGTTCATGTTTTTTGGGGTTTTCACTGCAGAGATTACCAAATATACTTTCACATACACAGTGATCAGCTCCATTTACTTGCTAAGAAAGTGCTGTTGTTGGTAACCACTTTTCAGAGCAGAACCGCTCTGGTAGTTGTTGGTTTCCTGTGTCTCTACTTAGCTTTGACTTTTAGTCAAAGCTTTACTGTGCTGTGTTTCTCATACTGTGAGTAAAAACACCATGCACACAATGTCCAAAGGTTTAATTGAGCATATTTCCAGCTTAATTGCTCTATTGAACCTTTCCATTAAGAGTGTTACATCATGTGACTGCTTGTATTGCTATATGAAGTGTGGGTAGTTAAGGCAAATGCCACAACAGCATGGAGCTATTTGTATACTGGGTGTGTGGGATGGTGGTCAGGGAGCAGAGGTCACATAGTTTATATATTTTCTGGGTATTTGGTTTTATGGCTAATTAATTTTATAACTGAAAGACAGATCTGTGTTTAGAGCAAGTTGCAATTTATGAAAAAGTAGTTTTAGTAAAATACATTATTCCAAGTGGACAAAATTAACCTATTTGGACAGCATATTTAACCAAGTAAAAAAAAGCCCACTGAAAAGATTTTCTTGATTACTTTGCCATACATGAGTAGGATTCTAACTTAACCCAGACATTAATGAAGAAATAATTCAACCCATATTTGTTCTTATTATTTAAAAAAATTAAAACATATTTGAGGCCGTGAATTCCACAGAAACATAAGAAAATTACATTCTCATTACATTATCAGTATTTCTGTAGAATGGCCAATTCCAGGCCATAGCTGAACCAGACTGTCCTAAATTTAAATGTGCTTCTGTGCAATATTTGACATGGGTGTTTAGGATTGTAACTGGTTACAGTACACTCAACTTGCACAATTACTACAGACTATGTCTACCAGTGGACTTATTGTGTACATTTTTCTTGGAGACTTGGATAGAGCAAAAAATGGATTTTACTCTCTGTCTTGTGCTGTAATGAACCACATTCCATCATATCAGTAACCACAGACATCACAGAAGTAATTGATTCTAGTTCCTGTTTAAGAATATTACCCTGCATATGTAGATAGTGCTTAATTTATTTTCTGCTACAGCACTCTAATTTTAACATCCTGAGTCTCCTGTAATTACTAGGCCTGATAGAAATATTCCTGGTCTTTCAGAGAAAGTCAAGGATGAGGAGAATAACCTTGCAGACATGTTAAAACCTCGTTTTTATAGAACCACTACAACTTTTAATTCCAAGAAAAACTGATCTATACTTCAAAGCTGCCAAACTAAAACTGGAAATCTGAAAGTGCATCTATTTAAGGTACTTCTCTGGAATATGTAAGAATTATAACTTTTAAAACAATAACTCAAAAACATGGATTAAATACCATTCCAACCCCTTCCTCACTCTTAGTAAAGGATTAGGTTCCTTTTAGCCTTTAGCCCCAGTAAGAAGGCAAGGTAGGATACAGAACTTTTAAGTTCTACTCTACCATCTTCTTGATTCATTTCCTATTTGTGAGAAATTTCCTATCTGACTGTAAGTTATTTTTAGCAACCTATTCTCCCCCCTCCAATGACTTGAATGGCCTAAACACCAAAATGGCCTATTGAGCATTTGTGGATTTTTGCTCAACTGCTGCTGAGATTTTGGCTAGGCTAGCTCATGCCAGGACTTGATAGATACTGGGAACGGTGCCATTAGGTCAAAACAAGAGCATCATGTAGACAGGAGAGGTGTCCAGAGTTACAGGGTCATTATGCAGCAATTCTCTCTTGCAAAATTGTTGTCTCCTACAGAAATGATGTTTTCCCTCACTGTATCATAAGAATCCACAAACTTACGGAAAAGATAGATACCAGTCCTCTAAACTGGAAGGTATAAAATGTCAGCTATCCCAGAAAGCTTTTGAAGTGGATCTAACAGCAGCTAGACTCCTGAGGTTTTTATGCTTCCTGGTGTCACCCAGAGGACATCTGTATTCTGACAAAGATGGAAGGATGAATATTCTCACCTTTTTTTTTCCACATAAGTGCATAATCTTAAGGGTTATGGGCTATAAGTTATGAAACTCTATGATTTCAAATGGTGAATAAGTGAATTGTTGTGAAACACTGCTCTGAAAAAAGGAAATTGAGCCCCTGTTTATCATGTTTAGTTGCTGTGTTTCTTAATTAGTTCGTGAAATAAAGTTTAAATCACAGAGTAGACTGTGCTATAAATTGGAGAGATGCAAATGGACTGTGACTGCACTTTCAAACAGAACAGTAAGACCATAACCTGAAAGGAAGCCACTTCCTATAGGATATTTTCATATCTACTCACTGTTCAATAAACAGTCCATGATTAAGAATAATTACTCTGGTAATAATTGAAATTGAATTCTGAATAAATTTAACAAAACTTAAGATTTGAGTTATAATTAGCTTAATGGCACTGAAAAAATAGTAAAGAAATGCTTAGTCTTAATTGCATGTCTTTCCAAACCATATATTGATTAAAAGAATTTAAAAGTAGAACTTCAGAGAGTTGCTTTTGCATAGCAAGAAAATTAAACCTAACGAGAAAGCCAGTATAAAGCATTTTTCCTATCATTCAAGCAAAAATGTTTGACTGAATAGTTTTCTCCTGGAAAAAAAAAACACATCTACCCTAAACAGAGACATGTGAAAAAAGTACTATAATTATTGCAAAGGTGCCAGAAGTTTGTTATGTAAGGTTTTCTCCTTGTGCATTCTTCCAATTTGAAGCTGGAAATGTAGAATATTAAAGACACTTGGATTTGTTGTACTTTTTGAAGCAAAGGCTAAGTCGAGGATTAATTAAGTAGGTATTGATTTAAGAAGCCAAAAGGGTATTCAAACTATTCTCCATGCTTATATTTTTGAAAGTGGTATGCACTAGCTAGTCATATATGGAATTCAGAAATACCAGGGTTTGGAATTCAATTCACTTAGTTTCAGTGGAAATCACATACATAATCTGTTGAAGGACATTTGAAAATATCATTATAGAAATGCTTGCATTTTTATATTATTAACTCACATTAAATATCTTGCCCAAGGTAATTTGCAAGCACAAATCCATTAAGTAATAGCAGATTAGTTTCCATGTTGTTTTAGTTTCTTGTTACTCCACTCTGCCTTCAGCTGTATTCACTGCATTCTTGTGTTTACTATTGGAAATTACTGCATTTTGTAGTAGACTTCAAATTGCATATGACAGAAAGAGAAGAATTTAAGGGCAACAGGAAAACATTTGTAACTTTTCCTACTCCTAAGGCTCTATGTACAGTGTGTGATTGTTAGAGGCTCCTCAACCAGGCTACAGTCAGGATAGTGCATGTGGATTCCAGGTACCACAAGTGAGATGCAGCAGTAGCTACTGAGGAAACCGAGGGGCAGAACTTTCATACACGAATTGATCTTCTTTGGGAATACTTGACAAAGTTCTGTTACAATTTAATTTAGCCCTCTTCTGTGCTTCATTTATTGTAAAATATCAGCAGAAAAGAAACTTCTGATGCATACTCCGCTTGCTAACAGGTACATAGTGCATGTTCTAGTGCAAAAGTAGTCACATACATGGCCTTATGCTTCCTGACTATGATAATAGAATTATCTCTTGACATTTCTTCCACATATAAAGTCTAGGAACTTTATGATGACATGTTACTGTTTAAACTTGTAGATATCTTTGGGGGGTAAAACCCTGCATTTTATGCAGGAAAATGTTGTCAGTAAATTGTGTAGCCTTGCTACTTTATAGTAGGAAGACTTAATTTCTTATTTGCAATTAAATTACTACAAAATAGCTCTTACAAAATGTAAAGACGTTACATTTGGGTTAATTTTTCCTTATTCTAAGGTAAATGTTATTAAATTCTGAAATAATGTCTTTTCCTAAATTTTTTGGTAGTCCTTATACTACCTTATATACTTATATATTACCTTTGGTAGTCCTTATACTACTTTTCCTTATGTGGAGTGATCCCTCTGTCTTTCCTTAGATGTACATTGAAATAAATAGAAAATTATTACAGAGCCTGCCAGGGTATCTGTAATTTTTCACTAGAACCTGAGTAAACTTAGTTATGTAATAAAGTACTAGGTGTGACTCTGTTTATTTCAAATTGAAATGACAAATAATTTTTATGAAATAATATTCTATTGCTTTACCTATTTGTCTTTTAAGATGATGTGTGCATATGCAATCTGATCATCAGGACTGAGTAGTTCTTATTCTTTGTTTTAAGGGAAGTCCTGTTTTGCAAATAGGATATTTTTTACACATTGGAGTTAAATCATAGTATATTCCAACACTGAAAAAAAGTAAGATTTTTTTTAATACTTAGGGATGTAACTGCAAATTCAACTGACATTTTTGACCAATTCAATAACCCTAATTTGCTTATTGATTCACTTTTGTGAGAATCATAGGTGCCTGTGAGACCAAAGTCTTACAAATGTAAATATTTGGGACATAAATGATGACATGATAATGTCTTCATTTGAATAATGTATAAATTGTGTATATGTGGAATTAAATGGATTATTTACTTCCTCTATTATTTATAGTTCCCTGAAGAAACTCAGAGCAGTGGATTTTATGATTGAGATAGTGAAGTTCTGCCCTGCTCCTTGCTTGTTCCTGAAGAAAAAGAATTTATTTGTTTTTTTTTTTAATCTTGCTGCCAATACCAATTCATAATGAGCCAATAGAAACATTTCTAGGAAAATGTGCTTTCCTCAAAGAATGCTGTTCCGTCATAACATAAACATTTGATGCAACTCTCTCTTTTGTGAAAACACTCTAATTTTTTTCTGCTTAAGTAGAGAACACAATTCAAAACTCAAAGTTTGTTGCAAAACAGAAGAACCAACCCTGCTCAGCAGTCACTGCTCTTGTGCCTTTCTGCTTGTCATTTTTCTTAGACCTTTCACTGCCTATTTTGGGCTGAGGAGGGATGAAAAGAAAATGGGGATTTTTCTACAAACATATAAAAATTGTCTGGTGCCCTCCTAGCATTTAATCTTCAAATATTGACATTTCATTGCAGAATTATTGCTTTCAGAGGAAGAAGAATAAAGATTTCTTTTTCCCTTTTAATATTGATTTAGTAAAATCAGAAGGAGAAATCAGCTGCCTTGAGTTCAGGAGGCCGGAAGAACTAGTCTTAAAATTTTGACCTTCTTCCAGGATTTAAAAAAACTGTTTAATGGAAACTATGCGTAGGGTAGAGTAGTGTTCATTTCCGTTTCTGGAAGAAAAGTTTGAGAGAAGTCATATGGAGAATTTGCAAGTTAGGCTGTTGGAAATCATGAAATAGTCTGTATTATGAATACTGCCTGTAGCGGAATGGCCGAGTGACATATTGAACCATAAAAGATATAGTAGAACTCAAATGTCTGGATAAAGTTTTCTTCCAAGATTTGTCTTTTAAATAGAAAATAATTTCTTTGCATTTCAAGTCTTAAATCCAACCATTTGGTCTTGCTGGATATCTTTAAAACTCTGTCAGCTAACCACCCCATTTCTTTCAGCTGTTTTGAACTTTTCTCTAGTCCTTGGGGCTGCTTGCACAAACTTTCTGACCCAAAGCTTTTTCTGGCTCTTAGTGGTTCAAAATCATCTGGAGTTGCTGTGACAGTGATTTGGGTTTTTTTAGCTAATCTGAAAAGTGGTTTCATATTAAGTCACAGTTTTCTGGATAAAAGTTGTCTCAAATCCCTAGATGCAAATTAGAAAATGTGAAATTTGGGTGTAAATTCTATGATTTAGACTTGTATTTGGACTTTTTACAATATACCTGACTCAGCTAAAAGCTAAGTTGTATATAGTATATGTAGGGTATAGTATGTGAAGAAAAGTGTGAACTAAGTATAGGAAAATATCCAGGTCCCAGGCTTGGGTCACAACAAGCCTATGCAGCACTACAGAATTAGGACAGAGTGGCTGGAAAGTTGCCCACCAGAAAGTGACTTGAGGGTGCTGGTTGACAACAGCTGAACATGTGACAGCATGTGCCCAGGTACCCAATAAGGCCAGTGTCATCCTGGCCTATGTCAGCAATAGTGTGGCCAGCAGGACCAAGGCAGTGATTGTACCCCTGTACTTGGCAATGGTGAGGATGCACCCCAAATTTTATGTTGATTTCTGGATTCATCACTACAAGAAAGACATTGAAGTGATATAGGGTCTCCAGAGAAGGACAGTGGAGCTGGTGAAGGATTTGGAACACAAGTGTTATGAGGAGTGCTTGGGGATTTTTAGCCTTGAGAAGAGGAGTTTCAGGGCAGACCTTATTGCTCTCTACAACTGCCTGAAAGAAGGTTGTAGACAGGTGGGAGTCTATGTCTTCTGCCACATATCAAGTGACAGGACAAGAGGAAATGGCTTCAAGTTGCGCCAGGGCAATTTTAGAATGGATATTAGGAAAAAATTCTTCATATAACAGGTTATCAAGCATTGGAACAAGTTGCTCAGGGTAGTGGTTGAGTCACCATTCCTGGGGGTAATTAAAAGAAGTGTAGATATGGTACTTAGGGACATAGTTTAGTGTTGGACTTGGCAATATTAAGTTAATGGTTGGACTTGAGTATCTTATAGGTCTTATTAAAACTATATGATTGTATGATTCTATAAAACCTGTTAAAGACACTGTTAATTCCTTCTTTCATGTATGCTCCCTGTTTGTCTTCTAAAAGGTCTTTTAAATGAAGACAAGTGAGTGGTGTTGTATGAAGCAGGCAATGCTGCAGAGGTGCTCACCACGTTCTTTTTTTTCTGTATTAGCCATTCTGACCATGGAGATGGGCATTTGCGACTAACCTGGATACTAATTGTGTATAAGACAAAAATAAAAGTGCCCTTGATTGAAGATTAAGTTGTTCAGCCAACAAAGTTTCAGAAACATTTGCTGGCTTCACAGTTAGCTGCAGAAACTGGGTTATGGGCTATAGGGCTCAAAAAACCTCACTTGATGAAACTTTTAAAAGTTGTTCATGTACACTAAGTTAGACCCACAAAAGAAATATTGACAAGATATTCTCAAGAGGTTAAAACAATAATAAAAACTTCACCAGTAACTTTAGAAAATCAAGGAAGCTTTGGTAAAAGGTTTAGTGCAATAGTCAATCAACATAAAACACTTCTCAAAGCATTAACTTTGGTCATTCAACTTAGCAAACGCAAAGCCTGTTCAATTTTAAGTTACTCAAAAAATTCCAGGATGAGGGAATTACAAGAATTATAAGAAGAAAGACAGAAAGACATAAAAGATATAAAAAACTCCAAATATAGCTACTACTCATGGTTCCAGTGGTGTTCAGCTAATAGAAATTCTGAGAGGAGATAGGGTCAAGACGTGCTAACTAGATGTTCAGCCTTAAATAGCCCTTGGCCTTCCTGGGCCCTTCCCCCAGGTGGGAATTCTGATCATTTGGCCACTCAAAAGCTGGGTTAGGGGCACCAGAGTTGAGTGTGGAGCATTCCCTCCAGTGTGCCAGGGACTGCCAGGCTGGGATACAGGCTCTAGGGGTGGGGGTGTAGAGGGCAGATAGCTGCCTCATCAGGGCAAGGCCCCTCCTCCCTCCTTCCCACCCCCCCCACC
>VZRX01033631.1:0-22617 GCA_013398075.1 Notiomystis cincta | reverse complement strand
CCCCCAAATACATCTCAAAATGTCTTAAGACATCAATCTTTCCAGTCTCTCACACGGGTTCAGTATACCTAATGGGACATTTATATTTTCTAGTCTTTCTAATCCATACTTAATCAGATTCTTTTTGGGGGATGGAATGAGGATGGAAGAAAGGGAAGCTGGCATTTATATTCATGCTTGGATTGGAAAAGACTCCTATGAGTGGAGTGTATTCAGCCTGTTACTTTAATTGCCAGTCAGTTATGTTATACTTGTTTGTCAGACAATTGTTTTTGCAATACTTAGAAGGTACTTTTTGGTCCTGTTGTAAAATATTTTTTGCAGAAGTGAAGCAAAGAATTCAATAGATTAAGTCTATATGAAAGCTGTGTCAAGAAGAAGCACTCTGCAATAACAAGCTGGAGCTGTGCTGCTGCTAAACTGAAAAACCGGAATGTAACATGCAGGCTTTGAAAGGTTTTAGCAAATATCGCTGCTCTGGTGGGATGAAAGGTGACAGAGGAAGTGAGCAAGATTTTGAGTCACTATCGTAATTCACTGCATAGTGTAAAATCAATATTGCTTGCCCAGTGAGAGGCAACATTGTGCTTTTTGTTTCTTTTTGACATAAGTCTAAGAGACAGAATAGTACCAGTTCACGTTCTTCAGCTTTATAGATTTTCAAGACTTAATTCAAGTCTTAATTTCATTCCTCATTGCCTCTGTAATCATGCTAAACACAAAAGACTTTTTGCATTTCCCCCCACACTTTTACTCTGTTTTCTTCCTGTAGATTACAGGTAATAGGTTACAGCACAGTTTGTTTCTCTAGCATTTTGATTTTAATTTAATTTGTTAATTAAAATGCTGCTGTGCATGACTGAGAAACCTCATCAACTCTAAATTTAATTGCTTTTCTGTCACTAGAAAGTTGTTGTGAATGAGTATTCTAAAATTTTGAAATGTTCTTTTTTGAAAGTATCTGAGTTGTTAAAACTTAATGCTGTTTTTTGCACCCTGGCATACAAAGTAGTCAGGCTTAATGAATTTCTGAATGCATGCTGTCAGCTGTGGCAACAGCACAGAATGCAAACTGTGGTTTTATTTCAGACATGATGTCTGTCTTGTCCGAGACAATTCTATCATGAGTATGTCCTTTTGAGGGAGAGTAGGTGAGGTTTGCTCTTTTTGCAGCTAAGACAAGTAATTGAATTGCTTTCTTACATGCAGAGCAGAGAAGTCTTTTCCTTCAATTGGGCCAATGCCTTTGTCATGAAGATTTAATTCAGCAACCTTTAGTGGTGACTCTGCTGCATGGTCTTGATACTGAGAATGAGACTTCAGGATTGTATTTGTTTCCAATTCTGTTCCCAGGAGCTCTGTCTTATCCAGAAGTACAGTTGTGTGCAGGAGGGAGATAGCATTTGCATGTTAATGTGACTAATGGAAAATTCCTCACAAACAGGAAAGGAAGCATATCACTAAATGCAGAACAAAGGAAATGGAAATTTTGATATTAGTCTTGGGGAGGATGATTATCCTCTGGAAGGATGATGAGCAATTTGAGAATTTATGGAATAGGGTTAAATGGCAGACTGGCAAGGATATCACTGTTGTGAGGCTGAGATACTAAACACTTTCTTTGCTTCAGTCTTCACTGCCAGAGCCAGCCATCAGGAAACCATGAGCCAAAAGACCACGGAGAAGGTCTAGAGGAAGGTGGACTTTCCCTTGGTTGAGGACAATTGGGTTATAAACCAGTTACTCAAATTTGACATCCAAAAGTCCATGAGCCCTGATGGGATACATCCACCAGTGTTGAGTGAACTACTGGACATGATTGCTGGGACACTGTCAATCATCTTTGAAAGGTCATGGCAGTCTGGAGAGGTACCTGAGGACTTGAAGACAGCAAGTGTCACTCTAATCTTCAAAAATGGTAGGAAGGAGGACCCAGGGAACTACAATCCAGTCAGCCTCACCTCAGTCCCGACATGTGGAAGACAAGAAGCTGATTAGTCAAGAGGGATTCACCAGAGGGAAATAATGCTAAATGAATGTGATTGCTTACTACAATGGGACAAGCAGCTGGATAGATGAGGGAGAGCAGTGGTTGCTGTCTACCTGGATTTCAGCGAGGCTCTTAACACTGTCTCTCAAGATATCCTCGAGGGAAGTGGGTGTTAGGTGAATGTACAGTGTACAGTATTGAGAATTGACTGAACAGCACATCTCAGAGGGTTGTGATCAGTGGCACAAGGTGTAGTTGGAAGCCTGTAGCTAGTGGTGCTCCACAGGGGTCCAGTACTGGCTCCAGTATTTAACTTATTCATCAAAGGCTTGGTTGAAGAGGTAGAGAGCTTCCCCAGAAAGTGCACTGATGACAAAACTCAGAGGACTGGCCAATACCCAGAGTGCTGGGCAGCCATTAAGAAAGACCTCAACAGCATGGAGAGATGAAAAGAGTGGAAATCTGAAATGCAATGAAGGCCAGTGTGGTATCCTGAGTCTGGGAAAGAATATCCCATGCACCAGTACAGATTGCAGGCTGACCTGCTGGAAAGCAGCTCTGCAGAGAAGGACCTGTGAGTCCTGGTTGACAGCAAGAGTCAGCACTCTATCCTTGTGGCCAAGAAGGCCAGTGGTAGGAAGAGCATTGGCAGCAGGTCAAAGGAGGTGATCCTGCCCCTGTGCTCAGCTTTACTGAGACTGCGTCTGAAGTGCTGTTTCTAGAGCCCAGAATTGAACTCTGGGCTTTTCAATACAAGACAGACAATGAGATCCTGGAGAAAGTCCAGAGGAAGTCAATGAAGAATATGAGGGCATTGGAACATCTCACTTATGAGGAGCTGGAAATTTTTAGCCTGGAGGATAGATGACTTATAAATATCTATAAGTATATGAAGTATTTGAAGGGAGGGTGCCAAGGGGATGGAGCCAGGCAGTTGTCAGTGGTGCTGAGAAGGATGAGAGACAGCGGGCAGAACCTGAAGCACAGGAGGTTTTATCTGAACATGAGGAAGAACTTCTTTACTTTGAGGGTGACCCAGCACTGGAACAGGTTGCCCAGAAAGATTGTGGAGTCTACGTCCCTGAGGATATTCAAAAACCATCTGGACACAATCCTGAGTATCATGATCTAAGGGACCCTATCTGAGCAGGGAAGTTGGACTAGATGACCCACTGTGATTCCTTCTTCCCTTACCCATTCTGTGATTCTTTAATCATGACTCTGACAGTGATTAAACAGTCTGTTGCAGGTGTGGACTATAGGATATATTTTTTAAAGCACAACTCTAATCACATGTATGATTAATGTACATAGACTTAGCCAAAGGACAACTTTCATTTTGGTGAATCCAATAATTGTTAATAACCTATTTTGAATATGCACACTGCCTTCACAAGAGAAAGTGGGCAGCCATACTAGTTAGGCACTTTCCAACATCTGTCTAGTATTTGGCAGGCTCACTACAGTGAAAGTTGCTTTGACATCTTGCTTTGGCAGAGCTGATGTTGCAGAGTTCATGTGCTGATAGAAGGAAATAGCACTGATTATCCTCCAACAGATAGCTGTTGCAAAGACAAATAAGCCAAACAAGTCAGCACTCTAGTCAGAAAAATCTAGACAACAAAATGCAGCTAGAAGATTTCTAACCCCTGCCCCCCTGCTCTGGATCTAGGAGTAGGATTATGTGATAAAGCTGTTTTGTTTTTCTAGTAAATGCTAGCCTTTCATGGCTAACTGGCTGGCCTCTTGGTGCAATGTGTTATTGTTCTGTCCCAAATGAAAGCATGCTCAATGGAATTAGGAATGTGGAGCTGAGTGCCAAGGAAAACATTTCTGTGGCCTAAAAACCTGCCACCACTCAGCACCTGTCTGGGCATGAATTGAACATTGTAGAGCTTGATCCACGGCAGTCAGACCAAGACATGTGTGAAATTTTTAGCTGTATATTCTCGGTACTTGAACACCCTCCTGGGAAAAAAACATATGAAGCACATTAGTTTAACCCCTTTTGTGGAAAGTAGGCAGCCAAAAGTGAGGCTTGCTCACTTAACTTTTCCACATCTTGCTTGTGGAAAATGGGTAGAAGTAAAACATTTGCAAATAAAAGCAAATTCCTGTTAAGTTAGAGGTACTGGAGGCTGATGGAAACTGGGGAAATAAGGAAAGAATGGGAGAGAACAAGAAAGAGAGAGAGATGTATTTCAGCCTTGAAGTGCATATTATATTCAGTCCAAGATAATGATTCAGTTAGCATTAACTTCTTACAAAGAAATTCTATTTCAAACTGCTCAGCTGTGTTAATTTGTGGCAGAGGAATGATTTTGCATAGAGGGAGGGCAAGGAGGCCCAGTTGCAGGAAGGAGTTAAAGTGGCTGAAAGCAGGAATGCCAGAGACATAACAGACTCCTTGCAAGAGAGTGAAGTTGTCCTCCATGAATTGTCTTGTAGATCATCCTGAAATCTGAGCATTCAGGGGCCAAGCCAACAGTCACCTTTGGGCAACAGAGTTGGGGTGCATGTTGAACCCAGGGCTGGGCTGACTTGTCTCATGGAACTGGACTCCGGATTGGTGCTGTGCAAATGTGTATAGGAAACAGACTTGTGACACATCTTTTCAGACTTCGTGTAGAACTGTGTATTGCAGTAGGACTCCGCTCAATGCAATGTTCATTAAAATTTTATATTTCAGCACAAATGTGTATGCAATTTTCTTCAAGGAGTACCATTAAATTCTCCCAACAGTTCCTTTCCCTATTTTGATTCTTTCTGGTACAATTACTCAGCACTATACATGAAACAAACAGTAAATAATATGCAGAAAAATTCTGGAGTTGCAGACAGTGTAGTTTCATTTTTCTGATCACAATTTAAGATTCCTAATGGACCTGAAATTATCTACACATGTCAGCCATTCCCCATGAAAGTCTGTGTGAGAACTGCTTTAAAGAAAACTGTTAAGTAAGATAGAAAACAAATTAGGTAAGTGCTAAGATAGTTATGAGTAGATTGCTTGCTTTGTACAAGAACTCTCATCCTTGCTCTCACCCCAAACATGATCTGAACTCTGAAACTTTAAAACTGTTTGACTGTGGATATACACATTCCTTTATATTTTTTCTTTTCATTTCTTGAGTTAATCTAAAAGCAGAACATAAGAAATAGAGAACAAGATATTTTTCTATATCTTAAGCAGCCCATGGCAGGATAGAAAAAAAATATGCAAAAAACCTCATAAATTTTGAGATGAAATTGCACATTCAAGAAGGATCTTTGGTCAAGTGCAACTTCAGAACTCAGTCTTCATATATTTGGATCATATATGAATCTGCATTTTAAAAAGGAAACTTTTAATGAGTTTTCAGTGAAATTGTGAGCTCATCATTGTGGCTTAAGCCTGGCGACCCAATAGAATATTCCAATAGAACCATCTGCCTCAAGTTAGATGTGAACTTTCACTTTACATTTGGAGAAGCACCTGTTAATTAGTTGTTCATAGACTTAACATAACTAGCCTCTACAGGAGAAATGTAGACTCTATGAAACCATTTCCCCCGCCTTATTTTTGTGTGGTTGCATCATTTGGAAGAGACTTTCTTTTTATGTGCCTACATGGTTTTCTTGTAAGTGAAATGAAGAAGAGTTAAAACCCATTAGTATGTATTCTGTTTTCCTGCACATTACCATCACCCAAGATTAATTCCATATTTACATGTATTTTCTTTCTCATGTAACAGATTAGTATATCCAAAAATTATAACTATATTTTTTTGCAGTTCATCTCAGCTACAGAAATACCAAAACCCAAGGGACTAATTTCAATACAGTCAAGAAATTTGACTTGTGATATTGTCTTGGTTTGAGACAAGTAAAGGAGAATAATCTGGAACAAGGTTGTTCCCCATTAAGGGTTCCAACAATCCCTCTCCACCAACAAGGAGTGAATACTAATAAATGAAAGTGGGAAAATAATGGTTTATTAATAAACAGATCACAGAATCAGAGAATCAGAGAATCACAGAATGTACTAGGTTGGAAAGGACCTCTAAGATCATCTCGTCCAACCTATGACCTAACACCTCCTCATCAACTAAACCATGGCACTGAGTGCTATGTCCAGTCTTTTTTTAAACACCTCCAGCGATGGTGACTCCACCACCTCCCTGGGCAGACGATTCCAACACGCAATCACTCTTTCTGTGAAGAATTTCTTTCTAACCTAAACTTCCCTTGGTGCAGCTTAAGACTGTGTCCTCTCATTCTGTCAGTTGTTGCCTGAGAGAAGAGACTGACCCCCACCCAACTACAGACACCTTTCAGGTAGTTGTAGAGAGTGATAAGGTCACCTCTGAGTCTCCTTTTCTCCAGGCTAAACAATCCCAACTTCCTCAGCCATTCTTCATAGGGCTTGTGTTCACCAGGCTTCTTGCCCTCCTCTGGATGTTGTTCAAGAATCTCATTGCCCTTCCTAAACTGAGGGGCCCAGAACTGGACACAGCACTCAAGGTGGGGCCTCACCAGTGCCAAGTACAGGGGCAGAATCACTTCCCTGGTCCTGCTGGCCACATTATTCCTGATACAGGCCAGGATGCCATTGGCCTTTTTGGCCATCTGGGCACACTGCTGGCTCATGTTCAGTCAGCTGCCAATCAGTACCCCCAGGTCCCTTTCTACCTGAGCACTGTCCAGCCACTCTGCCCCCAGCCTTTTTCAGAACACAATGAGTTGAATGACATGAACAGCATGGCTGACTTGCTAAAATTGGTCCAGCGGGCGCTATGAGACAAACCATGAGAAAGATACATGAGCAAGAACTACAGATATCACACTCTTTTGTACAGAACAGAACACCTTGTTGTAGATTGCAGAATATCCTGCAACAAGAAAAGCAAATGTGCAAAAGAAAAAGTAACATTTTAGCTCACTATGCATTAGCTAGCACATAGAACAAATGGAAATTGTTATATGGAAGCTAAAACAGTAGTCCCTTTTTTCAATAAATATCCTTGCATCATGGATGCTTGTTCCGTGTGTTTCAATCGCTGACACCAGCCTGTAGGGCTGCAGGGGGTTGTTGTGGACAAAGTGCAGGACTCAGCATTTGGACTTATTAAACTTCATGCTATTGGACTTGGCCCATCTATCCAGCCTGTCCAGGTACCTTTGCAGACCTATCTTACCCTCCAACAGATCAACATATGCTCCCAGCTTGGGGTCATCTGCAAATTTACTGATGGAGGACTCAATCCCCACATCCAGATCATCAATGAAGATTTTAAACAGGACTGGCTCCAGCACTGACCCCTGGAGGACCCCACTAGTGACTGGCCACCAGTTGGATGCAGCACCGTTCACCACCACTCTCTGGGCCGAGCCATCCAGCCAGTTCTTGACCCAGCGAAGGGTGCACCTGTCCAAGCCGTGGGCTGCAGCTTTTCCAGGAGAATGTTGTGGGAGATGGTGTCAAAGGCCTTGCTGAAGTCCAGACAGACAACATTCACAGCGTTACCTGCATCCACCAGTTGGGGCACCCAGTCATAAAAGGAGAGTCGGTTGGTCAAGCATGACCTGCCCGTCCTAAACCCCCTTAGTTTCCCCCTTTTCCCCTCCCTTTCCACTTTTTCTCCCTCTTTCCACATTTCCCCCCCGCCCCGGCTCTATTCTTTTTCATCTTGCCTTGATTTAAGTTGTTGGACTGCACATGATTATGGGTTATATTCCCAAGATAGCCATGTTTGCAACTGGTGTGACTTTAAATAAATGACTACCAACTTTATTGCTGCAGAATGAAACCAAAAAGTAAAATTTCCCTTCTTTTTAATGAGGCTTTTAATATAATGAGAATGCAATATTTGGTTCTCAATTCACATTCAGTTGTTTGAAAACACTTGTCCAATTTGACAAGAGCAAAAAACAACAATAGATTAATGCTAGAGCAGTTTCCACTGAAATTAGGAGACTGGTTGATACATTTAAAATTTGGACTTTTTAGGAAGGCACAAAAGAATATTTTTAAACCTAATTCGTTACAAAAATCCATGGACAATATAGGTGTTATACATACAAAAAATCACTTATTGGGGAATACCCAATGCAAACACCTGTCTTTCCTTATAAAAATTCCAGAGATTATTTTAAAGTTTATATCTGTGTGTATTGGTTTTGCATGGCCTGGTTTTTGGTAGCGGTGGTGCCACAGAGGTGGGTTCTGTGAGAGGCTCCTAGAAACTTCTACCATGTCCAGTGGAGCCAATCCATGATGGTTCAGAAGATGGACATGGCCAAGGCTGGGCCACTTAGAAATGGTGGTAACAGCTCTGTGATAACATATTTAAGAAAAATCAAAACAAAGGTTGTGGCTCAGTTTCAATTCCAGCCAGAGATGAACAGTGTGAGAATATGTGAGCTAAACGACTCTGTAGACACCAAAGTCAGTGAAGAAGGAGGGGGAGGAGGTGCTTCAGGCACCAGAGTTGAAATTCCCCTGATGCCTGTGGTGCACACTATGGGCAAGCAGCTGTGCTGCTGCGGCCCATGGAGTTCCATGGGGAAGCAGAGATCCACCCATAGTCCATAGAGGGGCCCATGCCAGAGCAGGTGGATGCCTGGGAGGAGGCTGTGATCCTGTGGGAGACCCATGGAGAGAGGTCCCTGCTCCCAGGCTGAAGTAGCCTGTCCTTGAAGCACTGCACCCCGTGGAAGAGTGATCCACACTGCAACAGTTATGGAAGGACTTTTCCCTGTCAGATTGGACTCACATTGCAGCATTTCACAGGGAGCTACTGCTCCTGAGATGGACTCACATCAGAGAAGTTCATGGAGAACTCTCTCCCATGGGAGGGACCCTATGGTGCAGCAGGGTAAGGACTCTTCTCCCTGAACAGCAGGAGAAGCCACGGGTGATGAACTGACCATAACCCCCATTCCTTGTCTCCTTGTGCCACTGGGGTAGGAAGCAGAGCTAAGAAGGAGGGAGGAGTGTGGGGAGAAGGTGTTTTTAAGGGCTTATTTTAAGGGCAGGCCACATTATCCTGCTCTGATTTTGCTGGCAATAAATTCACCTTATATCTCTAAGTTGAGCCTGCTTTGTCCTTGATGGTATCTAATTAGTGAGCGATGGATTCTTTGTTAATTTTTCTGTCCTCTGTCCAGNACCCCACTAGTGACTGGCCACCAGTTGGATGCAGCACCGTTCACCACCACTCTCTGGGCCGAGCCATCCAGCCAGTTCTTGACCCAGCGAAGGGTGCACCTGTCCAAGCCGTGGGCTGCAGCTTTTCCAGGAGAATGTTGTGGGAGATGGTGTCAAAGGCCTTGCTGAAGTCCAGACAGACAACATTCACAGCGTTACCTGCATCCACCAGTTGGGGCACCCAGTCATAAAAGGAGAGTCGGTTGGTCAAGCATGACCTGCCCGTCCTAAACCCCCTTAGTTTCCCCCTTTTCCCCTCCCTTTCCACTTTTTCTCCCTCTTTCCACATTTCCCCCCCGCCCCGGCTCTATTCTTTTTCATCTTGCCTTGATTTAAGTTGTTGGACTGCACATGATTATGGGTTATATTCCCAAGATAGCCATGTTTGCAACTGGTGTGACTTTAAATAAATGACTACCAACTTTATTGCTGCAGAATGAAACCAAAAAGTAAAATTTCCCTTCTTTTTAATGAGGCTTTTAATATAATGAGAATGCAATATTTGGTTCTCAATTCACATTCAGTTGTTTGAAAACACTTGTCCAATTTGACAAGAGCAAAAAACAACAATAGATTAATGCTAGAGCAGTTTCCACTGAAATTAGGAGACTGGTTGATACATTTAAAATTTGGACTTTTTAGGAAGGCACAAAAGAATATTTTTAAACCTAATTCGTTACAAAAATCCATGGACAATATAGGTGTTATACATACAAAAAATCACTTATTGGGGAATACCCAATGCAAACACCTGTCTTTCCTTATAAAAATTCCAGAGATTATTTTAAAGTTTATATCTGTGTGTATTGGTTTTGCATGGCCTGGTTTTTGGTAGCGGTGGTGCCACAGAGGTGGGTTCTGTGAGAGGCTCCTAGAAACTTCTACCATGTCCAGTGGAGCCAATCCATGATGGTTCAGAAGATGGACATGGCCAAGGCTGGGCCACTTAGAAATGGTGGTAACAGCTCTGTGATAACATATTTAAGAAAAATCAAAACAAAGGTTGTGGCTCAGTTTCAATTCCAGCCAGAGATGAACAGTGTGAGAATATGTGAGCTAAACGACTCTGTAGACACCAAAGTCAGTGAAGAAGGAGGGGGAGGAGGTGCTTCAGGCACCAGAGTTGAAATTCCCCTGATGCCTGTGGTGCACACTATGGGCAAGCAGCTGTGCTGCTGCGGCCCATGGAGTTCCATGGGGAAGCAGAGATCCACCCATAGTCCATAGAGGGGCCCATGCCAGAGCAGGTGGATGCCTGGGAGGAGGCTGTGATCCTGTGGGAGACCCATGGAGAGAGGTCCCTGCTCCCAGGCTGAAGTAGCCTGTCCTTGAAGCACTGCACCCCGTGGAAGAGTGATCCACACTGCAACAGTTATGGAAGGACTTTTCCCTGTCAGATTGGACTCACATTGCAGCATTTCACAGGGAGCTACTGCTCCTGAGATGGACTCACATCAGAGAAGTTCATGGAGAACTCTCTCCCATGGGAGGGACCCTATGGTGCAGCAGGGTAAGGACTCTTCTCCCTGAACAGCAGGAGAAGCCACGGGTGATGAACTGACCATAACCCCCATTCCTTGTCTCCTTGTGCCACTGGGGTAGGAAGCAGAGCTAAGAAGGAGGGAGGAGTGTGGGGAGAAGGTGTTTTTAAGGGCTTATTTTAAGGGCAGGCCACATTATCCTGCTCTGATTTTGCTGGCAATAAATTCACCTTATATCTCTAAGTTGAGCCTGCTTTGTCCTTGATGGTATCTAATTAGTGAGCGATGGATTCTTTGTTAATTTTTCTGTCCTCTGTCCAGCTGCAGCAGAGGAGTGAATGAGCAGCTTTTGTGGATGCCTGGCATCCATGACACTGTGACATATTTTTAATTTGAACTAGTGTTCAGGAGCTCTTACAGAATATATGCATAGAATTTTCTAAAACCTCACAATTTGTTGAGGCTGCAGTCCCAAACCAGAACAGATCTATATGCATATAAATTAAATCCTCACTTGATTACTTTACCTCAGAGTTAAATATTAGCAGTTTACAATTAATAGGGATGTTAGAAAATGAGTGGTGTTTTTACTATATTCTAATTGCTCTATCTGAATAGAAAGGAAACGCTATTGTAATATTAGTTCCAATGCTTCTTATATTTTGTTTATTTTTTGTTCTTTGGATTAATTGGCTGTTCTTCTTGAACATACAATCATCTATGACTTTTCAACAGAATGGAAACTAAGTAGTCATCCTCAGATGTGAGACTGACATTTTATAAGGTCCTATTAAGCCGTCTCAGAGCTGCCCTTTGAAAAACTTGGATATTGCTTTCCATTGACAAATTGCATTTCACATTTTTATGAAAAATCTGTTTACTACTTGAATATGCATACGATTAACTGATAATTGTAAACAAAACTAATTTCAATCATGCAAGAAGTTTTTATAGCAAATTTTTATATTATCATGGACTTTGGCAGCACAGTTAGGATTTTAGTGGTTCACAGGTAACTTTTCAGTTAAACATATCAGGCATTTTGCAAAGCAATTTCCAATGCTGGGTATTTGGAGAAAGCAACCTGGTTTCAAAAATTTACCCTTTATGTGATGTGGATTCATCTTCCTACTTTTTCAACATACTAAAAAATGACCTTCTTTTCAGAAAGATATTTGATGTAGAACACATCTCTTAAAAAACTGTGTTAAAATACTGACCTCCCTTCCCTCCTGCGAGTTTTCCTCAAAAAACAGGTGGAGCGCTGTCTTTATTGCTTTTCTTCACGATACAAATTAGCTGGTATATATTTAATGTGGTGCACATTTGAAATGGCATGTATGGAATGTATTGCTTCCTCTGGCTAGTGCAGATGAGGCTGCCTGCTCTAAGGCCATTGTCCACTTTGTGTTGTCCACTGTTGCGGTATGTTGACATAAATCTTGGCCCTCCTTTCTAAGCCTAACCCACCTTCCCATCTTCTTTAGCACATTATTCTGGCTTTTGAAATTTCAGATACTTTAGGAGATTTTGAAAACTCCTGCATTCTTATAAAAACAATTCTAATAACTTCAGCTTTGTAATTTCAGCACTATTTAAAAAAATTTCTTTAGAATAGATAGAGGTTTTCTAACAAAGTTTATCAAAAAGTTGTAGAGAAGTGGTTGTCATCTATTTATTTATTACTTATATTATTTATTTTTATTTTCTCATAATGTATTTATTAATACAATATTATTAACATAAATACATTAATACTGTTCTGCTTTGATGAAGAAAGCTTGATAAAATCAGATATTCACATAAAGATTGTGCCCACATTATACCCTCAATTTCTTTTTTGTTTAGAGTGTGGTATAATGTGCGGTTTAGTTTTGCAAGTCTTTTCTGATTTTGTGGAGCTGGCACTGCACTAAATGAGAAGTTGGCTAAGAAATTTTTTCTGTGCCAGTCTTCCATTAGAAAGAAGCATTTGTCAAATGCTTTTGTTTCTGTTTAAAATCAGAAGGGGGATGATTTTTTTTCTTTCACTCACAAACTTAGAAGAAAGGTAGTTTTACTGCTTATGAAAGAGAGTATATATAATTCCATTCTAACTGACCCTGGTTTTACATAACTATATTCCATTTAAACGATCTTTCTTTACAGATCTTTTATCCCTTTCAAATTTCTTTTATGTTTGAGTGTTGTTTACTGCTTAAGTTCATTTTTTAATCCTGTATTCTTTAACATATATATGTGCTTGTTTAACGGAGCACTATACAGAATGTGGCTTGCTTGATTTCATTGAAGGTTTTTGTGATGATTTATATGGTGGATTCTGTTGTGATCCACTGTATAAAAGTAAATGTCACTGTCTAAACAGAAATGAGACATAAAATAATGTATTTGCAAGTTTTAAAACTAACCAGATGGATGAAGTATGCACACATGTTTGAAGTGTGACTGCAGTGGGGATCACAAATTTGGTCTCCTCTGCATACTTTTCATATTGCTGCAAGCAGGTTGATGAGTCAAAGCTGTGTCCAGTCACAGTAAATTTTCATGCTGAATTTGACCACTGTTTACTTACAGGCTTGAGACTTATTCTTGGGGTCTGCAAAACTTTTTTTTTAAAAAATCTGATTGTGAAACAGTCCTTGAAAATGAATGCAGTACAATTTAAAATTAATATCTGGTGGACTTACAGCAACGTGACATGACTTCATGCTTTGGTAATTAATGTAAGAAAATTCTCTACAGAAAGAAAGCAACCACATTTTAAACACTCTTGTAGTAGTTAGTAATAAACTGAGAGGTTGATAAAAGGTTAAATCAAGGAAGTAATAAAAAAATGATAGTTCTACACAAATTAATGAAAGTAAGGGCAAATTTCTCCAAAAATTGCAAAAATTCCAAAACACAATTGCATTGCATCCTAAGTAATCTTTATGAATTAGTTTTGAGTCAAGCCATATTAAATAGAAAACTATAAAAAAGACATATATTTCCCCAGTTCACCCATACAAGAGTATACAAGGGTGAATTTATATTTTTCCCCTAGGAAAAAAGGAGTGAGGAATCAAATTTCCTAGCTGGACCTGATTTCTGCTCCTGCAAGCATTTATGTACTTTAGGAGTGATATAATAGGAACTAAATAGTTTCTTTTAATATTTACATTGAAGGATGTACTTGGAATTGGGTGAATAACTGTTGACATTTTTTCTATACATGTAAGTAACAACATGCTGTGACTTGAACATCACTTTTTCCTAATTGAAAACCACAACCAAGATTTTAAAGAGTGAGAAAATGTGAAGAACTGATATTTTGGAGTTCAACATATGGGGGCATGAGAGCCTAAGGGAAACCAAGAGTCTTCATTTGGGAGACATGAACAGTTCAGTCTAAAGTGTAAAGCAGCAATGGCAATTTCTGTGCTAACAGTGCCTTAACCTTTTGGAGTTCAGCTGTGTGAGACCAGGAAACAAGGCACCAGAGATCAGCTACATTATTTAGAAGGAGGCCTCCATGTTATTGAGCACAATGTGTCAAACTGTCTGTCACTTCAGAAGAGGAGCTTATTTTGCACAATGGATTTTTAAATATTCTTTTTCCCATTTTGTTTCTCAGTGAAAAAGAGCCATACATGGCTCTGTACATTTTCAGTTGTGTTATTGGCTGTTTTTAGCTAAACAAGTTCTAGCTTGCCTGTGTCTGGATGAATCATCATATCACTTACTTGACCATTGCTTTCAGAACTCTGGCTTTAACTTATTGGGAAAAATGTAGCATATCATATGCAAATCTAACTCAGAAGTGTCTACTAACTCAGAAGAGTCTTTTTTACTTGTATGTAGTCTATGTAGTCCCCAGCTAGAAAAATAAGAATTTCCTATACTCAAAGGACTGGTTTGTATTTCACATGGTATTCTGTATGAAGATTACATTTAAGTATGCTGGCCATGAGTTATAGGTCTTCTCATAATCACTTTTGGTCTCATGTCAGTGGGAGGGGGAAAGAAATTCACTGAAGCCTTTCAGAGAAATAGCTGATTTCCTCATTTGCTGTTTCTCAGGAGAGAGAACACTTTATTAAGTTTCTTTTGGTCATTGAAATGGAAAATTAATTGTTTTCATGGTGTTTATGATGTTTTATACACCTATTTTTTGTATTAGGTACTTGGGTAGCTCAGGTGATAGGTAAGAAGATAGTCTCATTATGCCTAATGGCTTCACATCTGTTCTGTTAATGAGAGTGTTTTAGTGGAAGCAGATGCAAAACTACTGCTATATAAATTGAAATATTTTTATATCCATTATAGAATTTTAAATGCTGAAGTACAAGGAAATGGTTTAGCTTTTGATAGATATGAGAATTTGTCTTCCTCTAAAATAGAAACTAATTTATTTCAGTAATATTCTCAAGAGGGATTAATGTAGTTTGAATTCACTTTACATGACGTTTGACCTGTGCATTTATGTCAACTTCCTTAAGGCAGAAGGCCAGCTTGGCTCAACAGGGTTCTTATATTGGAAATAAGATGGAAAAAGAAGGTGTATGCCCAGTGGAAACAGGGTCAAGTGGCGTGGGAAGAATACTGGTTGCCACTGTAGGGAGAAAATTTGTGTGGCCAAGGCTCAACTGGGTCTGAGACTGTCCAGAGCTTCAGGGGACAATAAAAAGACTTTTTTCAAGTATGTTAATGGCAACAGACAGTGTGAAAGTGGCATCAGCCCCTTACAGGATGAGGATGGCCACCTTACAAACAGGCATATGGACAAGGCAGGGGTGTTTAATGCATTCTTTGGTGCTCTTTTCAACATGAATGATGGACCAAGGGGGTTTCAGTGCCCTGTGCTGGATGACTAGACTGCAAGAATGATCAACCACCAGTTAACCCTGAAATTTTGTGGGGTCTACTTCTCCAGCTGGATCCCTACAAATCCATGGTGCCTGATGGGATTCATTCAAGAATCCTCAAAGAGCTACCTGATGTCATTGTGAAACCTCTCTTGATTTTTGAGCGATCTTGGGAATCTGGACAGGTCCCAGCTGACTGGAAGCTGGTGAATATTGTCCCAGTTTTCAAGAAAGACAAGAAGGAGGACCCAAGAAACTACAGGCCTGTTAGTCTCACTTCAATACCTGGTTATGTGCCTCACTTACGGAGAAGATTGTTCTGGGAGATATTGAGAAACACCTGAAAGACAATGCAGTCATTGATCACAGCCAGCATGGCTTCATGGGAGGAAAGTCCTGCTTGTCCTTTTATGACAAGGTAACCCACCTAACTGATCAAGGCAAGCCAGGTCATGTAATTTTTTGGATTTCAGTAAAGCTTTCAGCACTATCTCTCACAGTATCCTCCTGGACAAAATGTCCAGACTGCAGCTAGTTAAACACATCATGGGATGGGTAAACAACTGACCCACATGTTGGTGACATCTGGTTCAGACTGTTGACGTGTTACTAGTGGGGTTCTACAGGGCTCCATCCTCAGCCCTGTGCTCTTTAGCATCTTCATTACTGGCCTGGATGCAGGATTGGAAGGGATACTAAGCAAGTTTTCAGATGATACTAAATTGGGAGGAAATGCTGACTTGCTCAAAGGCAGGCATGTCCTGCAGAGAGACCTTGACAAATTAGAGGACTGGGCAATTATCAACCAAATGGAGTTCAATAAGGGAAAGTGCCAGATCCTGCACCTGGGATAGGGCAACCTTGGATGTATGGACAGAATGGGAAATGAGATGCTGGACAGCAGTGCTGTGGAAAGGGACCTGGCGGTTCTGGTTGACAGAAAGTTAAATGTGACTCTGTTGACTCTGTGCCCTGGCAGCCAGGAGGGCCAAGCGTGTCCTCAGGTGGTGCATCAGGCACAGGCATCAGGCACAGCATTGCCAGCTGGGCAAGGGAGGGGATTGTCCTGCTCTGCTCTGTAATGGGGCAACCTCATCTTGAGTATTGTGTGCACCTTTGGTCACAGGAATATAAGAAAGATATAAAGCTGTTAGAGAACATCCAGAGGAGGGCAACGAAGATGGTGAAGGGCCTTGAGGGGAAGTCGTATGAAGAGGCCATTTGGTCTGTTCAACCTGGAGAAGATGAGACTGAGTCTACAACTCAGCTTCCTCACGAAAGGAAGAGGAGCCACAGATACTGATCTCTTCTCTGTAGTGACTGGGGACAGGGTCTGAAGTTGTGTCAGGGGAGGATTAGACTGGCTATTAAAAAAGAATTCTCCAGCCAGAGGGTGCTTGAGCAATGGAACAGGCTTCACAGAGAACTGGTCACAGCCTAAGCNTGGCTCAACAGGGTTCTTATATTGGAAATAAGATGGAAAAAGAAGGTGTATGCCCAGTGGAAACAGGGTCAAGTGGCGTGGGAAGAATACTGGTTGCCACTGTAGGGAGAAAATTTGTGTGGCCAAGGCTCAACTGGGTCTGAGACTGTCCAGAGCTTCAGGGGACAATAAAAAGACTTTTTTCAAGTATGTTAATGGCAACAGACAGTGTGAAAGTGGCATCAGCCCCTTACAGGATGAGGATGGCCACCTTACAAACAGGCATATGGACAAGGCAGGGGTGTTTAATGCATTCTTTGGTGCTCTTTTCAACATGAATGATGGACCAAGGGGGTTTCAGTGCCCTGTGCTGGATGACTAGACTGCAAGAATGATCAACCACCAGTTAACCCTGAAATTTTGTGGGGTCTACTTCTCCAGCTGGATCCCTACAAATCCATGGTGCCTGATGGGATTCATTCAAGAATCCTCAAAGAGCTACCTGATGTCATTGTGAAACCTCTCTTGATTTTTGAGCGATCTTGGGAATCTGGACAGGTCCCAGCTGACTGGAAGCTGGTGAATATTGTCCCAGTTTTCAAGAAAGACAAGAAGGAGGACCCAAGAAACTACAGGCCTGTTAGTCTCACTTCAATACCTGGTTATGTGCCTCACTTACGGAGAAGATTGTTCTGGGAGATATTGAGAAACACCTGAAAGACAATGCAGTCATTGATCACAGCCAGCATGGCTTCATGGGAGGAAAGTCCTGCTTGTCCTTTTATGACAAGGTAACCCACCTAACTGATCAAGGCAAGCCAGGTCATGTAATTTTTTGGATTTCAGTAAAGCTTTCAGCACTATCTCTCACAGTATCCTCCTGGACAAAATGTCCAGACTGCAGCTAGTTAAACACATCATGGGATGGGTAAACAACTGACCCACATGTTGGTGACATCTGGTTCAGACTGTTGACGTGTTACTAGTGGGGTTCTACAGGGCTCCATCCTCAGCCCTGTGCTCTTTAGCATCTTCATTACTGGCCTGGATGCAGGATTGGAAGGGATACTAAGCAAGTTTTCAGATGATACTAAATTGGGAGGAAATGCTGACTTGCTCAAAGGCAGGCATGTCCTGCAGAGAGACCTTGACAAATTAGAGGACTGGGCAATTATCAACCAAATGGAGTTCAATAAGGGAAAGTGCCAGATCCTGCACCTGGGATAGGGCAACCTTGGATGTATGGACAGAATGGGAAATGAGATGCTGGACAGCAGTGCTGTGGAAAGGGACCTGGCGGTTCTGGTTGACAGAAAGTTAAATGTGACTCTGTTGACTCTGTGCCCTGGCAGCCAGGAGGGCCAAGCGTGTCCTCAGGTGGTGCATCAGGCACAGGCATCAGGCACAGCATTGCCAGCTGGGCAAGGGAGGGGATTGTCCTGCTCTGCTCTGTAATGGGGCAACCTCATCTTGAGTATTGTGTGCACCTTTGGTCACAGGAATATAAGAAAGATATAAAGCTGTTAGAGAACATCCAGAGGAGGGCAACGAAGATGGTGAAGGGCCTTGAGGGGAAGTCGTATGAAGAGGCCATTTGGTCTGTTCAACCTGGAGAAGATGAGACTGAGTCTACAACTCAGCTTCCTCACGAAAGGAAGAGGAGCCACAGATACTGATCTCTTCTCTGTAGTGACTGGGGACAGGGTCTGAAGTTGTGTCAGGGGAGGATTAGACTGGCTATTAAAAAAGAATTCTCCAGCCAGAGGGTGCTTGAGCAATGGAACAGGCTTCACAGAGAACTGGTCACAGCCTAAGCCTGACAGAGTTCAAGAAGTGTATTTTAACAGTACTCTTTGGCACAGGGTGTGGCTCTTGGGGATAACGCTGTGCAGGGCCAGGAGTTGGACTTGATGAGCCTTATGGGTCCCTTCCAACTCAAGTTATTATGTGATTTTGTAATGCTAAAGGAGGCAAATAGAAGAAAATTGAACTGAACTTATTTTAGGTATTTTATTTTTGGAGAAAAGGAGCTCCTCGATTGGCATACTTCTTCTCCCCAGTGAATATGGAGAGAACAAAAGGGATCTATAAAGGCACTATGAAAGAAGATTAGGCCAGATATTTGATCATTATTAGCTGGAAAAAGAAGAAAAAGCAGAACATTTGATATATGTTTGTAGTAAGCCCACTGATTTTAGCACATAGAGTGAACTTTTTTTCAAAGTTTAGGTGATTTATCCAATTAATAGTATGGTTTTGAAAATATTTAGTGACATAGTTTCTCTAATTTCTATAAGGCATGTGCAATGAATTAATACCAGGCAAATAGGTTGTATTATTTTGGCCGTGAGTTATTTTGGACGAAAATAGTAAGGCAATAGTAGGAGATAGATGAATTTGGAAATATTTAAGGAGCTAGGAGCTTTAAATATCAAAGCTGTGTCAAAATGATTTGAAAAAAGATTTTTGTGTTTGATCTCTTGCCTATCTTTCCCCCAAATCTGTTTGTTTATTAAACAAAAAATAATTGGCCATCCCAAGACATCTTGCAGCATGTATCTGTAGACCACCATTTACTAAAACAATGCTTCTATATCAGTAATTGAAGATTAAAAGGACTGTGATGTAAGAGAAAGGAAGAAGTTTATTTCTCATTGAGATTTCAGTACATTTCCTCAGTAAGCATTACACTCTAAGGGAATGCTCGGGAAACTTGTGAAAATCAATATGAGTCTTCACACTTCACTGGTATTTTTGAACAAAAGTGGGAAAGTTTATTACTGGTTCTCTCATGCTGACCTCTGTTACCATGAGGTAAAACCTAGCACATGCTGTCTCTTTTCTCCATGCAAACAGTGAGAAAGTAATCAAAGAAAGGTTCAAAGAAGTGCTGGAGAATCTGTGGAGTCCAAGTGTGTTATAAGAAACAAACAGTTTAGGACAGATTGAACAGAAGGTTTACTAATGTGATTATAGTGAGACAACATTTGGACATCTTCCCCTGTGCTCCCCTGGCACCTCCCAGGTGATCTGAAAGACTCAGCCTATATGTTATTTCTGAAAAAAGAAAAAAGATGTGAGGAAAATAATTCCAGTGTTTATAAGGCCATTTCTGGGAGGGATGGGCTCCTTAAGTAGCCTGCTAACTTCTGCAGTTTAAGTCAAACAGAAATAGTAATGTGACAGTAGGGAGAAATGGCTCTTGATGGAGCTATAGGAGTGACATACTCAGTGTTATCTTAGCTGAGAAGTGGACAACTGGAAAGATCACAGACTCAGCTTTTTGTCAGAAGGAATATTCTTCTGACAGATATGCTTCTTAGCTCTCAGCTAGACTGTTCAAGTCATAAATATTAACAATTTTACCATGATAGAAGAGAGATATAGAAATAACATGGAGATGGAAAGATGGAATGGTAGAGAAATTAAGTAAAAACACACAAAGGGAATGTGTAAAAGAGTAAAATACATCCAGAAAGCCAGAAAGAGATAAGAAAAGAAACACAAAACACGACTAGGTCCTCTAGGTTACATACAGTCAAGGAATTGAATTGTATTAGGCTGAAGGAGGTCAGTGCTTTCTCTTTTCAGTGTCTGAATTGTTTGGGCTGTGTTTTGCTTCTTGCTTTAGGACTAAATCATGGTGGTGAGAGTTTCTATTTTAAGTTGCAAAGCCAGCAAACAGCTTCATAAAATACACCATTCTTTGCTCTTTTATAACATTTTGTACTTTATTATGTTAGATTTTACTAATTCCTTTAATTATTGAAAAACAATCCCTAATTACCTTTCCTGTCTTCAAAAATAGTAGCGTGGTGAAGTTAATTGCCATAGAGGACCCGAGAAAAAAAGCTTTTGCTTCCCTGTTGTTAATGTTTGTATCAGAGCTAAAAGCATACTTCGTATCATGCATCTCTTTCTGCACTGCTGCTGAGGTAGGAGCAGCACAATGCCAATTTGACCAGACTTCGTCTTCTGATCTGAAAGCCGGGTTGCACCTTCTAGGAATGGGTTTGGATCCCTGGTGACATGCTAGTCTGACAAAAAGTAGTTGCTGAACTAATACTGAATGTGGTTAAAGAAAGTGGAGGATAAGGTGTGTTAGAGATTTTTGCTTCAGTGTGCTTGATTTTGGTTCTTGCGCTGATGAATAGTAATGTAACTGCCTAAATTCACTTCGATTGTCTTGCTATCATCCAAAATAAGAATAAATGTTTTTCACATCTCAGTGTCTTAGTTGTTTTGTTGGGGAGATTTTTTGTTGTTCTGTTTCTTTATTTTTTGTTTGTTTTTTTTTTTCACAAGCCACTGTATATTGCTAGAGAAAAATGTCTATAAGTTCAATATGCACTTGACACTTCCTCTCAAATCCTCTATGCTATTTTCCAGCTTCATGCATTCAAAGTTTCATAAAAAGAATGGGGTAACCTGAAGGGTTTTGTATAAAAAATCATTATAGAAAAAATCAACATCAAACACTTCCAAATCTATCACCATTATCAAATAGAAATGTTATTATACTATTAACATTATTATTAAATATATGCTATGAGTAGCTATTTATTATTAAAATAAATTCCCAGGAAAATTAACAGTGGTAAAACAAGGGACTTCACAGCATTTTAATGTAATTTGTACTTAGTTGCATATAAGGATGGTATTCATAACACAAAAAAATACTTTTCTATACCTTGATCAATGGAATTAATTTACTGCCTGCTCAGTTACAAAGAAAATAATTAGAAGTACTTTGATATAGATTAGGTGGAATGAAATGGAAAAATAGTTTGACCTGCTTGTAAGGTAACTGCATTGTTTTGCTGTTTTGAAATTTATAGTTCATTAAAGAGGGTTTTTGATATTTTAGAAATATGGTGCTTTGGAGGAGAAGAGTCTGAGCTCTATAAGATTTCACTTCAAAAGTCTTGTATTTCAGCTTGCAGTTGTACCCATACACATATTTTATTTTAAAATTTTTATAGGCTGTTAAATGGAAATTTTATTACTTGCTATCTTTGTGGAGAAAAAGGGTTATTGAGAATTCTTGAATATTGTTTACTCCTTTTTTTCTCTCTTTGTCAGCCATATTTTTATCGAATTCCCCCTTTTTTAACAAGATAGACATTAGTAGAAAAAATCATACTTATATTGGCTAGAAAGAAATGTTTAAATATCATGTTTTGAAACATAATTCCTGCACTAATCCTGGAAATCCTTTCAACATCATCAATTGTATTTTACTGTGACACAGTAGACAGAGAAGTATTAGGTTTCTATCTTTTATCAAAAAGCCACTAACTGCTCCGTTTGCATTCTCAATTTGTCAAATCTAGTTCCCTTCCATGTGGCCTTTGTCTTTTGTTGCTATGAGGGAAATCCAGCAGCACAATATTTAGAATGTGTTGTGATGGGGAAGGTTTGGATTAGTAATCTCATTTCTTTCTTGTCAAGAGAAAAATTAAGATCTAATAATTGAATACATGTCATGAAAAATAACTATGCAGTTTTACTTGCTAGGACTTTAAAATTTTGTTCTTTGTTTCTGTGCTAATACAGTTTTTATTGGTATTCCTCCTTCGCCTTCCCTAAAAGAAAAATGTTGATTGAAATAAAGGTATGATATGTATTCTATGTATTGTATTTTTTTAGGTATACTGAAGTTATATAATAGATATAATATATAAAATATA
>VZRX01027395.1:0-18718 GCA_013398075.1 Notiomystis cincta | reverse complement strand
ATTGGCTCGCTTGTTTATGACGCTAGTGCGGGATGCAACTTCATAAGACTGCCTAGTCTGATGTGTTCTCTAGGGAGAGTTTTATTTTGTGTTTGCCTCTCGCAGTGCAGAGCACAGTCTGACTCCTAATATAGAGCAGTCAGTCCTCAGGGCCCACACACCATTGCAGTGGCAGCAGCAACCCCGCACTGACCTGGCTGTCCTGTGCCATGAAACTTTTGGCTTTTGCCCTTTGATTTGAGGTATATAGAGTTGGTTTGGGCCTGGGAATTCAACGGTTCAGAATCTGCATTATTTAACTCTGCCAGGGTTGAGCCTTTCTCGCTGCAGGTAGATTAGGGAAGGAGTACCCCACTCACAAGATGACTTCTCAAATCAATCTGAGGGCTTTCTGCAAATTTGCCAGTTTAGAACTTGAAGTGGTATTGGATTCATTTTGGTTTTTTATGACTAAACATATCATTATTTTAATAATGGCACTTCAGTCACCCAAGTAAAGGTGAGGATATACAACTCAAAATATGCTACTAAAACAATATTCTGTCAGATTTCAGAGCAAGAAAACACAACAGACTTTTTTTTACCCTCACAGAATACTATTTTCTATTACACTTTTGAAGTACAGAATTTTAGATTTTAGAAGTATTCTTCTGTCTCTTGGCTTAGATTAGGGGAGGGATTTATGAGAAGAGGTAAGAATGCTCTTCTTCCTTCCTAAATTTATTAAGTTACACCTTGATTTCAAGCCTTAAAAAGACTGTTACTAGTCTCAGATGCTGCCTCTGCGGCAAGTGGGTGTAAATCTAAGCATTAGTCTCAGCTGAGGGAAGTGAGTGTTGTTATTTGAAGGATGTGGAAACTTCCCTTTCCATCTACAGCAAACCTGCTTGAGGGAGCCAGTTCCTCCTGCACCATGCAGCACCATTTGTTGCCCACAGCAGCATGTAGGAGAATATGTGGGTCTCAGTGGTCTCTAAACTCTAACAAACCTCACAGGTATCCCACAGCAGAGACCCTTCTGGTTTTGCTCCACACTCGAGACTTTATATTGTCAGCCAAAGTCCTCTGCTGGATATAAACTCAGGCAGAGAAAGATGGGATCATCTATTTGAGCCAGGGAACGACCTTCAGTTCTGACACAAGTCTGAATACATGAGACACAGAAGGGACAGATGATAACATTGGTACCTTTGGTGGTCTCAGTAATAATTGAGTTTTCAGAGCAAAATTAGATCGAGGTGATAAAAAGAAATGTCTTTGATCCTCATCAGTCCAGGCAGTGTGATGGTAGATGGAACAAACACAGTGTTGGATCTGCAAAGGGGTCTTCTGACTGAGTAACTTGAAGGTTGCATTAGATAAAATAAAAAATTCTCTAGGAAAACAAAAAGAAGGATTTAGAGGTCAGTAAAGTATTTGATACAGTACTGCATAGGAAATAATTAATTTAACTGGAGAAGATGAGGAAATTTATTTGCTAGGTTAGTGAGGCATGGGGGCAGGGAGATCAGCTCTGGGGGCTGCTGAAAAGGGCAGGTTTCAGCTGGAAGGAAGCTCATCGTGATGTTGACGAGGATTGGTCCTGACATTGTTTTCATTTAGTATTTTCATTAATGATTTGGAAGCACATTAAGGAAATACGCTCATAACTCAGAGAGGTACTGCTAATAGAGAGCAGGACTGAGATAACTTACAAGGAGAACTGGGTTACCATATGAATGGGGCAGGAGAAAAGGGCTACAAAAGTACAAAGTGCAAGTCCAAGCTGGTAGAGGCTACTAGCAGTCCTTATTACTGTGGGGTAAGTGTTCAGTGCTTAGAAATTAGAAAGGCAGATGGAGCATTCTGGATATCAAGTCTGTCATAGCAAGGTTAATATCTGTCAAGGCACAGCAGCCACAGAAAACCATAGACTTAATAATTTCATAAATCATAATGATTTTAAGATCAATCTCATTTTCTTCAGTGGAGGTTTTGCAAAACATTAATACTGTTACACACAGCCCTGGTAAGATACCAGTGAGAACCTGGGACACTAGTCATTCATTTTTCAGAAAAGACGAATTCAGATTAGTATAGACTTATAGAATAGTCACTCCCCGAGGGGTACAGGTATCTGATGGGTATATGAAGCTTAAAAAAGATTGGCTTCTTTAATATGGAAGTCTAGAGGCAGGGAGGGGATTGGACTTCTAGTTATTTAAAATAAACAGCAAATAAGTAAACAGCTCTAGAATAGTTAATCTAAGAATGGGGTTATCAAAAGATTAAATTACTATAAAAGAGCTATGAGCAAATTGAGAAGTAATTATTAAATACAAAGTTATGTACAACGAAATTATGGAGTGAGAGCAGGAGTATTTAAAACATTACTTAAAAAGTTGGCCCAGCAGTCGGTAAGGATGTATTAGTAATGCATTTCTTTCATTTTAACCTTAATCTTGGTATTTTGTAAAAACACCTTTTGTATTTACTTAATATATACATTTTTATTATATAAGAAAAGAGATTTTCTCTTTTCAAGTATTATGACACTCTTCTTGGGATTGCAGCAGCCTTCAATGGTCGAAAAGTTCAAGTACAGGGAAATGCTGTAGCCTCAGATTACATTGTGTTTCCTTGGAATGACCTCCAGCCACATACCCAGAAATGCAAGAGGATGGAGCATCATCAGTTACTCTGGAGATGGAACAAGCAGAGCCTGGTGGGCAGGTCCTAGTTCTCCAAAACACTGAATACTAGACCTTAAACCCCAAATATGTGAGCGTTTGTATTTCATGCATTCATTATTTCATCACATTGTTTCCCAGTGATGCAGTTCTTTGGGCTCTCAGATTTTCAGTCCATGCTTCAACAAAGCAGCTTCTCAAGAGAGCTGCTTATAAAATGTGGTGGTGCTCCTAATGAGGACGTGTTCTTTCTTGGTCACAATATTAAAATGACGCAACTACAACTTCTCAGTAAAATGCCAGCCTGAGCTAGATATGTGCCATGAAACATTTCAGAGTTTTAAGTATTACAAAAATAAAGACATTTAATTTTTTAGGAATATGGTAGGAAAAGAGTTGTTCATTTGTAAGTACTGGAATCACTTAATTTTGCGCTGACTAGGACTAATTTCATTGTATCTTTCAGAAGCATTGGTATAATATTTTTTAAATGCATTATGACTAATTTAATGATATGGTAAATATACAAAACTTTGTTTATGCTATTATAGATGCACACTGTATTTTGAACCTAGAATTTCGGTCTCTAACTCAACATATTCAATTGCTTAAACTTACTACCAAATAAATGATAACCATACAGCAGCTCACCAGCCCAAAACCTGCTCACAGACTATGGAACTAAGAAGATCAAACTGGAAAACAAATAAAAACTGTTCGCCTGAGTGAACTTTCAGGAAAATGGTTAACAGAGATCAGAAAAACCTCTTTACAGGAAGATGTTTTAAGTAATTTTAAGCATATACTTAAAATGAGGCTTCTGTTACTTTTGAAGCCATTTAGTTCAGTTTTTAAACCATGCCAGAAAGGAATGAGTGGATAAATTTGAGGCGAATGTTAATTGCATCTAACAGCTCAACTAGAAGAACTGGTTGGTCTTCATTTGCTGATTTTTTTTAAAAAATAAAATCATTAATTACTTTGTTGTTTAGCATAACAGCACTTCATAGTTCCAGATAAGATCAGAGATACACTGCATTTTGTGTTAAGTCCAAGACAGACAGAAACACGATTCCCATCATCAGATTGCAGAGCAAAGAAAATACTGCACATCAAATCCTGGCCCTGTTAAGTCAGTAGGAAAATATAACCACTATTGTTCTTTATAAGTTTCAAAACAGAATATCACATTTTTATTTCCCCTGAAAGAGACTTAAATTCTGTTTTCTCTTTGATCAAGCTATATTTGTTTTGCAGATAGAAGGAGGAATAACTAATTTTCAGGGGCTATATAAAACTACAGATGCATTAAATAGAGGAAAACTGAAAATGTAAAATGAAGAAGTCTGTAAACTGTGAGTGACTGTAAAGCACTCTCACATGGCTGGTGAATGAGCTGTGGATGTAAGTGCACGTCTGCTAAGTGATGTGTGCTTTCCATGTGCTTAATATAATTGCTTTAGAGCTCTGAGTGGGTGAGAGTCCATCAGGCACAGTTTTCTGCTTCTGGAAAGTGGAATGTTGATGAAAAACAAAGCATAAGAAAGTGGGTAAGTCTAGGGTGGTATTTCCACAGATACATGCCTCTAGACCTAGCAATTTGCTTGTCCTAAATGCATAGCGGTGAGTTTGCCTGCCTGTATTTGTGTCTTGCTATGAAATGTGGTGATGTCAGTGTGGTTTACCCCTACCTAAAAAGGAGGGAAGTTCCTGGGTGAAGGATGAAACAGAGGTCATTTAGTGTAGGGTCTTTAACTGCATGGGAGCCTCCAGTGTTCCAGGTGCTCAAGTCTGAACCTGTTTGCAGGTGTGCCCATGTGTCTTACCCGTGAACTGTGCATGAGATGGGCCTGTCAAAAATCCATGTACATGTATGGAATATGGTCTTCTAGATGTTACCTTTGGTTGCACTTGCGCTGGAGAAATGTTTATTCCTTTATACAGGAGCTTATGTACACCATCTCTTAATTTAAAAACTAAATCAGAGTGGTTGCCTTCAGCAGTGTCAAAACCAGTTTTAATAATTTGAGCAATAACACTTTATTCTACAAGCAACTTCACAGCTTCGGAAGAGCGAGCTACACTGCGTGTAGTATAAAAGCAGTACAAAAGTGCAAGCGTTCTTACAGTTCAGCAGCAGAACAAGTAACAAATCTGCATGTAAAATGATTTCCATTAAGCCAGTGAGCAGACCAATGATTTGGTTAATTCTAACTAAGTGGCTGTGTTGCCACAGCTCCACAGATCCTAGCAGACCAAACATGAAACCTGCATTACGCTGTGATTTATTGCCCTACTTTCTCTAGCACGTCAGAAAGAATATTTACAGAGAAAGCTTGCTAAGGCTCATTAAAAATAGGTATTTTAGTTTTAGGAAAGCTAAGCTGACATCCAGGGTATGGGGAGCCCTGTGTCCAGAGAGGAGGACTGTGCAGGAGGCTTTAACAGGTTTGCCTGCAACCAAGTCAGGCTCTCAGGACATTTTCTCTTGAATGTTGGGTTTTTTCCTTGGAGGAGATGTGGATTAGCTCCTTACTACCTCACAGCTAGGTGCTTCTGAAAGGCAGGGTATTTAGACCTGAACTTTGCACTGCACACATGTAGGAGAACTTCAAGCTGGGACTTGCTAAATCAACACACCTGGAAGGGTGGGATAAAAGGCTGAGCTCTTGCCCCTCTTGTAGTGGAGGTCAGACCGAGTCACAGTTGCCCCTCAGAACCACAGAGTGAAATGGCAAGTGGCTGTCAGAGTTGTGCTGTGAGAAAGGGAAAAGGAAGAAATATGCAAGTTAAAATGAGTAGAAATTCAATATTCTTTAAAGAATGGGAACAGGACAAAAAACCTGTTAATTGATTACTCAATTACATTACACCAACCCACATAGTATTATCTAAATATTCCCACAAATCAGGTGCTGATATTCTTCTGGGTATTGGATACAATATTAAGTATTTTGTATCACACAGGGACTGAGTGAGGACACACAGCAACTAGGGGCTGGCAAGGGAGTAGAGGACGGAATGGCAGGTCTCCAGTGTCTGTTTCATTGAAATAGTCCAGTATTATATATACTGACCACAGGATGGGAACAGATCCTCTGTCTGTGGCTGCATGACCACTTCAGCTTGCATCAAGGGGGTTCTTTTGAAGCACATTTTTCAGCTGTAAAGTACCAGGTAAGCCCCAGAAGTTTATGCGTGGCCAGTACCAGGTGCTCGGCATCAAATGTGCTGTATCACTCAGCTGCTAGTGGGCTGCATCTCTTGCTAATGCCTGGGAGCCCAGCCCTTGCCCATCACAGCCTGTCTGTCAGAGACTGCTCTCTATAAACCTAGCAAGAGGGATAATAACTTTTTGTGGCTTTTTAGCCCAATTTCTCCATACCATAAGCCTCCTCCAGACTCCCACTGCTCCACTGATTAGGAACACTCTGCCACCATTTCAGGAGGCTGCTTCCTTAATTTTAAAACCTAGTGCAGAACATGTAGAAAATTAAGTCAATACCTCTGTTTCTTCCCATTTTTAAATGAGTGAAAATAGAAGCCTGGAATAACTCTAAAGAAAACCACTAGTAACTGCCATGAGTCCGTGACCACCCAGTAGGGGAAAGAGGGGAGGGTGAGTGTGGGGAGGCTGTTTTAAATCTGGAACTGATTGCATTAATTTTAGCACTTCCCTGCATGTTTGTTTCTATTTGTAATTTTTAATTTCAATTTTAATTTTTAGCTGTGTGTATTTTAATAATTTAACTCAACATATTTATTTTCCAATTTTGCAAGTAATGGTGGTCATTAAAACTGCACCTATTGAGAACGTAAGAATTTTAAATAAAATCATTACCTGTCAAACACAAAAAATATACAGCTATGTAAGCACTGACAGCTCACGGATCTGGATTTAGGTGTGAATTTTTTTATTAGAGGATTAGGTTCCTGAAAGTTTGTGGAGAATTTCAAGTTTCTGGGTGGGCTGTAGCAGATAAATGGCTTTATCTGCAGACTTCTGCGTTTGGCCAATACATTCAGTGCACTCATTTAGTTATGTCCTTTTATAGAGGTTCCCCTACTTTATGCCATATTTTTTTGCTTTTTATTTCTCTCCAGGATTGTTTCCTCATACATCCCTGGCACTACTGCAGTCTTTCTCAGCAAACAGAACTACCAAGTGAAGCACAAACAAAAGCTGAAAAAAACAGAGGCCCCAAATGGATAATCTCATAGATTATTCCATGATTAATTTTCCCAGATTCATCAAATGCCACATCCAAATAAGGTAAAACACATAATAGTAATCTTCTTCAAGACAAGCAATCACCCCTTTGCCACAAGCCTTGGTTTCTATCATGGAAAGTTTAAACCAACTTCCAATGGTGATGATAGAAAAAAGAAGTAATGTTGATACATTCTGAGCTATACACTCAACATGTCAAGGAGATCATTAGTGTCTGACACCAATGATGTGTCACAGACAACAAGATGTCTCTTTTGCGCCTGTCCTTTACTGACATTCCTGTCACATCCTATTCACCAACCTTGTGCAGCGATCCCCTCGCACTTTGGATCAAAAAATTTCCATGTTGTTGTTAGTGGGTTTTGCATATCACCATTTTGTTCTATTTTTCACACAGTCTTGTTTGTATTTTAATCACTTGAATGAGAAAAGCTTATTCACGGCAGAAATTAGCATTGATATATATACATATATCTATAGTGATTTATACCTGTACCTGTACCCGGTTGAATATAATCTTTTTAACAGGTGATAAGCCACAAGACCCAGAGAGGGACCCACAAAATCACTTAATTTCCCTGATTTCACATTTAAGTCTCCACGTTAGCTATAAATGTGTAAACCCATGTGGATGTTGTTCCTATTTACTACGTATCTGAGGAGGCACGCAGCTCTTTTTTTCTTTCACCATATGGCTGAAGTAACTCACACAACAAGCAATTTGTTCTGATTCAGCTGTTTCAGCAGGAAGGATTTGCAGAAGCAGGATTGGGAAATACACAGGATTCTCTTTCACTTCCGTGACAAGAGTTGTATTTTTAATTAGCCCCTGTTAGTCTTCCTAGGGCAGCTTGTAAAAGTTTAATTCTGTGCCTCAAATTTGAGTCCCATTTGATAAGGCCATTTTTAAAGAGTATTTAGGGACTAGTTCTGAAAGCCGTTTCTGGTTTTTAGAAAGGTCAGTTCCTTGGCAGAATCTGTGGAAGAAAAGTAAGATTTGGAGCTTCTTTTCTCCCAGTAGATTTGATTTACATGAACCTTATTGAAGATATGGAGAAGAGGGGGTAGTGGTCAGTATGGTACTTCACTGAATCCTAAGAGAGCCAACTGTTTGGAAGGTCTTATACAAGTATGTGCATGTCATTTATAATACCTGAAGCCCCCAGGTTTGTACACTGGGAAGTAATGACAAAAAATAGGTCAATGAATGATGGACATGAAAAACCTGTAGGTTGATGTATTCCCTGTTGCTTGCACAATAGTATCATTAAAATCAAAACAATCAGATTTACTTTAATCTGACAAGTAAAACAAAAGAACTGGAAATGGTCCATTTGAAATAAATACTATTTGGTGAAAAAATAGCATTCCATGATATGCATTGACTAAAAAATATAAGCAATATAAGAAACATGGAAAAAGTGTAGAACATAAACCAACCTTATTAATTTGCAGTGATGCCCTGAAAATTTAAAATAGTATCTGCTGAATGGATATAGTGTTGCACATGTTTACAAGGGGGAACACAGCATCCAAAAGTTGAAAACCATTTTGAGTTTGTAATTTATGTAGGATCATATGGGAGATATATCTGGTAATGCCTTAAAAACTCATCTCTAACACAGCATTCTCTCAGAAGTGCTATGGTTGAGAGCCTGGGAGACAGCATCCCTTAAACATCATTGGATCCTCAACTTTCAGTTTAATATTTAAGCTGTTTCTAATTGTGTTCGGTTGAAACTTGGCATCCAGTTTATGGGCTTGGATGTAATTTACATTTCAGTGGAAAAGAAAAAGGGGTGAAAAGAGGCAAAACTTAAATCTGTTCTGTTCCTGGAGTGTTTAAGTGGTAAATGAGGTAAAAGTTTCAATCTCTTTTCCCAAATTTGTCCAAGTGTGATTTCTTACCCAAAACATAATGCAATATCACTCAGTGTAATACAGTACAAACACATGGATACATAGCCAAGAACTAATCAAAACACTCAACTTTGAACCTTCTGCAACAGTCTTCAAGACAGCCAAATTAGGATCTTGTTCATGGGGGGAAATATGTGTGTTAATGACTAGAAAAGGAGCTCTGCACACATTGCAGAAAATTAGCCTTCGTCAACACCAGAAAACTAAAGTGAAAAGTGAATCTCAGAAACAAATCCTGATGTGGGCTTTAAAAGAGCTTCTGAACTGTTCTGAGTGGATATGTCCCATCCTGCATTTTTCATATCACTGACACCCCCAGGCACTGCTGCCTTTCCTCACCCTTTCCTCAGCAAAGGCTGCAAGACATATTTCAGCCTATAGGGCTTTGGAGAAATAAAATGCCTCTACCTACCCCTAAACAGGGGACAATAGAATTACAGGGGAAAAAATATGGTGGAAAATTCACGTTTGTCATGATTACAGCTGTAGCTGGCCCCACGGAGCTGGTGGCTGGAAGAGAGGATGCTCCCTCCTTCCTTCTCCAAAGGCTGCAATGGTCGGCGGAAACACAAATTCTGCCATCTACAGACTGTCCTTCACTTAGGAAGAGCTGCCCTCCGTTGGAGGAACAGCCATCCAGCTAGTCTCAAAGCCAAAAAGTGGGTCTATGCAGAGCTAAGCAGAAAAAGAACCTTCATTAGCACAGCCGAGACACTAGCCACTCAGCAAATCCTGTAAGGCAAGAAAGCCGGCATCCTTGGCTTCCAGGAGTTTGCTTAGACTTCATGCTTCTTTCCTAGGCTTCTATGGGAGAAGAGCAGAAGAGCAAGTAAAAAGAGAGTCTTGAACATCAAATGTATGGGGCTGAGGAGACACAGCATGTAATCGAGGAGTGTGGTCTGGGGGTTGTAAAGGGAGGGGGCAGAGTGCAGGCATTTTCCCACTAGACGTCTGTGCTGATTTTGCTGATTGCAGGAATAGTGGCCTTCAGGGCATTTAATAAAAAATGGTTAAGGAAGAGACACGGCTGTGGCTATATTACCCATCTATTAACTGTCTGCAGATGAGATCAGACATCCCTCCCCCTGAAGCAATCCAGCAATGGACCACAGTCTTTGCATGGGTACTCTGGTCTTTGTGTTGTCCAAGAAAATTGCACTGTAAAGACGCAGCACAACTATTAAAAGTTTTACAGCTTTATTGCAGTTTGTTTGGCTTTTGGTGCAAACTGCCATGTTCTAACAGAATTCTGTATCGTGTCCATTTTAATGCTTATGTAATTTAATATAAGTATGGAAATCATAAGAAATACCAGCTTGGTGTATAACGGCTGCTCCTTACTTGGCTGTTGCTAAACTCCAGGGTAGGACTTTCTGAATACTTTACAATGAACTCATAAAGTGTCTCACTGAAATTGCACAGTCTACAGTAGCAGCTATGAGAGCCAATTTAGCTCTGGCCTGAGCATGTACAACACATCCACTGAGATGAGTGGAAGGTGATCTGTCCTTGGCCAAGGGTAACGCACTGTAATATAAATTCTTACAGTAAGTGACTGGCAAGTTGATTTATGGCAATTTCTGACAAACTTGCTCTAGCTTTAGGTATTATTTAAGAGGGCAGACACATGCTGAAGGTTTTCAAAATCTTGCCTGATGGTCCCCATGGGAACTTTCAAAGCCCCAGGTGGTGGTGAGGCGCTTGACTCCTGTTGATTTAGAACTCTAGTAAGTTCCCGTCTTTGCCAGCTGTAAGTTTGAAGTTCTCCCCTCTGATTTCCCAGAGGTAGGAACAACCAACTATTCCCAGTGAACTTAGCTGGGACCTACAGAGAACTGTGAAAATCAGTCTAGGTAGTTGGATGCCTCAATAAGAACTCAGAAACACACCCTTACCAATTAGGATTTGACTTTCAGGGATGTTCACCTGATAACTTTCTCTCTCCTGGAGCACATCCATACTCACAGAGAGGGGCAAGTTAATAAAGCCGCACAATTTCTTGTACAAATGTGGTTTAAAAGCTATATTTTAAAAACAGTTTACCCAAACTGTTATTGATGACAATTGTTGTCATCAGCTGTACATGATCATTGACTTTTTCATGATAGAAGAAAAACTGCTCAACAGATGACAAGTTCTATTTGGCAAAGAAGGAAAGAAGAGAGGGAAAAAAGACCATTAAAGACCCACACTGTCCCGATGATAATGCTATGCATCACCACAAAATCACTTGCAGGTGCACACAAGTCTTGCCACCTCTTCTAGCCCAGTTTTTGTATGCAAGGTCATCCTCCCAGTGCTACCTTAGAAACTGGCCTTATTCTATAGAGGACATTGAATGATAACACTGTGAGTCAGCTGACTGCTGTGTCACAGAGCTGCTGCTTTCTACATTATCGCAACTGCCAGAGCTCTTACTGCTGCAGTTTTCTAGTCGCAGTGCGGCAAAGCAGACGCATAGAACCAGGCACAAAGCAGCATAGATTTTTTTTATTCTTATCTTTTTCATGTGAAGGGAATATTCCTAGTGTTAGCGTAGGAACAGACACAGCTTGGATGTGTTGGCTTCAGCCTGGCAGCATTTTCAGCTGAGCAGGGACTGCTCGGAGCTCTGTACCCAAATTGCCTCTGAGGAAGAACGCCTGATTTCCCATTTTGCGTACTAAGAGGTTTTTTTTCTTTATGCTACGGTGATGTACCTGCAGCAATAGGACAAAGGAGATGGTACTTGTCACTGTCTGTCTGATTGGGGCCTTTTGCAGGTACTCCACGGCCGAAGCTGTGCCAGCATCCCAGGGTCAGCTAGATTGGTAATACAGATTGCCGCAATTTCTTACATCAGTTAGGGCAAAGCTCAAATGAGAAACCAGACTCTCTGACCTAAATCAGTCCCAGTCCTTCTGGATACAGGGCAGCAGTCGACTAGCAATGACACAACCAGCCATCAAGTGGAGAGTCTCTGGGATTGCAATCTGTAGCAGTTGGAGTCTGAGAGAACGAAACCCTTTCGGGTATCCAGTCGCTTCTCCTTCTAATACTACAAATACTACAACTACAACTACTGCTATTACTGCCTCTGCTTTTCTTGCCTGTAAGAAGCTGTTAATTGCGATTGGTCTCTGACTGTACATTTGCGTGGATTAGTCTGTCTATAACACAATCCTTATCTGCTCCTGCTGGAAATCGGGGCACGAAGTCAGCCTGCTTTAACAGTTGTTTCTTTCTGCGTGATGCTATGCAACTAGAATGGGTTACACTGACAACAAAGGAACAAGCACAAAGCACCACTTTCTTTGCTGGACTATTACAGGAACATAGCTCTTCTTCGATATGACACCCTGGTCTCTCCTCTTTGCTGGCTTTTGTTATTTTTTTTTATAAATTCAATTCATCTAATCGAAGAGCCTAACAGACACCATCGTGAATGTGGCTTTTAATGATTTGGAAAAGACAGCCTGTGGAGACTGCGATTCGAGACAGCAACACATTTAGGTTATTGCCAATTTTAAATACTTGGTTTGTGAAGCACAGCCCTAAGGGATGAGCTCAGTAACTGAGAAAGAGATTGTAGATAAAGAAATAAAAATGACAAGCATAATGGAGGCTCTGCAAAAGAGACTGTCAGAGAATCAGTTCATGGATGGCAATTTCACCAGTCTGAATCTGAATAATTCATAGATTGAAATTACCCTGCTTTCACCTTTCCATTTAAACCGGCATGATCTGAATCTCTAATAAATTTTCAAGATAAAGTAAAATGCCAATTTGAATCTGAAGAGCTTTTAAAACCAGATGCTACACCGTGAATCTTTCGATACCTTTCACAATTATCCTGTGAGAACCGCACTTCATCACGAAGCACCATTACCAGTGAAAATTACTGTGATTACAATAGCAACAATAGAATACCATCAAATGATCTCTAATCTACCTAATTTACCAAGGCTGACTGTGTGCCCATTGTGTTTCAGTACATCTGGCATTGGATCAATATCACAGTGGAACAAAAATGCCTTAGTGTGTGCTTCCTTTTGGTACCTTTAACTTTGACAGCACAGGAAAAAAAATTTACCTACTGTTAAATGTTTTTACAGCCAATCTACATGCTTGCTGTAGGATCTGATTGATTCTCTATGATTTTCTTTATTTCTTGTGTATCAGATGTCTTTGTGTTACTAATTAGTTTATAATGTATCCTCATGCACAAAGACTGCAGCAAGCGAGTGCCAGCACAGGCACCCTGCACTGCTGCTGCAGTTGCAGCGCTCTCACTGGGGAAGCGAAAACGAGTTTGGTGCCTTACGTGAATAATTACTCCTGTCTGAGTTAGAAATGCTTTGTAGCATCACCCGTCTTGGTCGTACTACATGAAAAATGTATGCAAAAGCCATGGTCAAGAAAAATGGTCGCGTGTAATACTAACAAGATTTTCCCTTCTGTTCAGCAATTAGCATGTGGTTGTGAGAGACAAGCTGTGACTCCTTCTCTCTGTGTGTGTGTGTGTGTGTGTGTGTGTGTGTGTGTGTGTGTGTATAGGTACGCATGCACATACATAAATGTAAAGCTACTGTGCTCTGTGAATGAATATGTGCTGATCTCGGAAAATAACAACTTTTCTGACAAGCCAGGCGCTGTGTTTTGCTGCAATCTGCTCAGTTGTAACAAATCCCTCTTTTGGAGGTGTAAATTTCCTATAGGATGATGCGTGACTTCTGGAACAGTAAGTACCATTTATGTAATATGTTGGTGCTTATAGCTCTGCTGCAGAATAGTATTTTAAGCATAGTTTGAGTCCTTGTAGCATAACTAGAATGTGAAGAAGTGAGAAACGTACAGAAGGCTAGAAACAGGAATTCTTCATGCAATGAAGCAACTGTATCTGCTGTTTGTATGCGTGTGAGTTGTACACTTCGGGCTTTTTTTTCATTTTATAATCAGATTTACTCTGCCTTCAGGGAATATTTTCAAAGGGAGGAAGGTAAGCAGTATTTCTTCTTATTTCTATGACTGTGTTGTATTTTTGTTGAGGGAAATGTATGTTTACAGCACACAGTTATATAATACAGCATGATCTCATGACATCTAGTTAAATGTTTCAATATTTGTTCAAATTAAAACTGGGCAAGAAAGCATATTTAAATATGGATTTTTATTGAAAATATACTTCTAGAAATGCTATGCAAAAAAACAATTTACAGATTGTGTTTGCATTCATCTTTTGCTCTTTACTGTTGTTAAATAAGTGCATATTCTACCTAAATACTAATGGGCTTGAAACCTTTGGATTTTATATATTTTGTCATCTCAAAACACAATTTACTGTACTTCTGAATTTCCTGTATATTAGTGGAGACTGTTCTCTAGAGGCAGAAGAGGCAAAAGGTTTTACAGCTTGAGCTGCGATAACAAAGGAACTTGAAAGGGCACAAAACATGATTCTACAAAAGTCTCAAATTTTAAATTATTTGGTAATGTGGTTTAGCAAAATGCTATTTTTAGACAACACAATCTCAAGTTACTACACTATCTGGAAATAATTAGTCCATTCAGTGCTATATTTATATTCTTCATTTTCACGTGGTGTTCGAAACTTAACAAAGAAAAATCTGAGACCAAATACTAAAACTTTGGTAAAAGTGTAAAACCTACATTATGTTACTGAGGTAATAAGATGAAGACACTTAGACTAAGATGAAGACACTTAGACTGAACTTTGCTGAAGAGAACTAGGCATTGTGGTTTAACTATTTTATGAAGAGCATTTTATGTTTTCATGTGCAGAAATAGAACATATACTGATATAACTACTATACTGCAAGGACCATGCAAACAGGAATGTGAACGTTTTGCAAAATACGATAGAAGTACCTGGCAGCATTTGCAATATTATTATTACTGCCACACTCTTCCAGTATCATATGCTGCATTGAAATCATGGTCTGTTAACCAGCTGGATTACACGGAGTCTTTACAACACCAATTTTTTTATTAGTCTTATCTGCTGTGACAGCCTTTAGAAAGCAGCTGGCCACAGGGTGCAGGGTGTCCTCATTATTAAATGCAGAGCAGAGCTAAGGGAGAGTTCATAAGCTATTGGTGGCTTCATGTAAGGGCCCAAACCAAATCATTCTGTGGAACCACACTAGAGTCCTCTAACTTCGTGTTTCTGCTATTGAACTTTAAACATGCCACTGGCTTTCTCCCACTGCTCCGTACTGGCTTCACATTCTGGAACATGCAGTGCTGGTCAGGCCTAATGCTGTTTGCCAGTGTGAGCCCCTGCAGAGGCAACCTAACAGCAGCTGTTAGGACAGCATACTCAGGAGGTGACACTATCCACGAGACCCTGCTAAAAGTACTCTGGGAAAGTTTGGAAACCTTGGGAAGTGAACTCTGCCTTTTGGGCTGATGTGTGTTTCAAAGGCAGCATGATTGCAGTCTGTCAGCAGGATGCACTGCACATGCAAATGGGAAAAAAAGTCTTAAAACCTTTTCAGACACAGGCTTGTGAAGAGAATATTAGCAATATAACCTCATAGAAAGTATTAAAATGTAGTTAAGTCATATCATCCATCTATTTTCTTTTATGGCTACGGCCAATCAGGTAGCTACAGCTGAAGTGTTTAGGATGTATAATTGTATGTGACAAAATAAATGGCAGGCTGCAACATGAAACTTCTAACATAAGGCCACTAATTTCAGCAATAGGGATTCAACAGTTAACACATATCATATCAAAAGATGTGTTAGTCTAATTTTATGTCTGTTTTTCACTGTTTTACACTTGTCTATAAATCAATCTGCAATGGCAAAGGAAGGACAAAACCCTCCTTTACATGAGTTCCCAACTAAACACAGATATCCACTTCAGTAAAATTACCCTCATGCATTTGGTAGTCCCTTATCTGCAGCTAGGCAGCAACCATGATGCAGCCACACCCATGAAAAACACACTGGAGCCCATTCTGTTAGCACAGAATTTAATAACAAGTCTCCCTGTGCCATCAACATAAAAGAGAGATCCATTAATTTCCTTCCATTACATCCTTGTTGTGAAAGTTGCTGCTATTTTGTTGTGGTTTTCCCCCTTCATTACAAGAGTCCTGTATAGTTGACACAATGCTGAACAGAAGATCCTTTCTGTTCACCAGGACAAAAGACCTGAGCTAAACCTACACTGAAATCAACATCTCAGGATAGGTTTATTTGACAACTGAAGGAACCTTCTCATCTCTAGTTTTGTTGTAAATATTTCTACTCGCTTGTCAATTCTGCATTATCATCTGCTATAAAACACACAAGTTCTGATCTGTAATGGTTGTATCTATTTGGACAAGAGCCCTGAGGATAGGAGGGTTTGTTGTGGGTTTCATTGTTGGTTTTTTTCTACTGTACTGTAGCTTTGAATTGATTGTAACTGCCTATGGAAATATGATCCCTTAAGAATGTAGATAAATACATTATTAATGATTATGTATGAAGGATTGCTAGATTCCCCTGCACCCTGGCTGCTATGAATTTCACACCATTATTCCCAAAGAAAAACATTAGGAAGAAAGTAAGACAGTGCAACTGGAAAGGAAAACAGCAGCATTTCCAAACTAATAATTTTTGACACAGAAACTTCAGAGTTAAACAGAAGAAAATCCAAATGGTTCACTGACACAATTAAAATACCTGAACAGCTCACTTCCTCTTTGATGCCATAACTCCAGGATGTCATAGAAGTAAATAATTTTGCCATGTCAGTTTATATTATATAGATAGGATCAAAAAATACTTTTGGCTTTGAAAGTATTTGCACTGCATTTCCGAGTATCAGTTCAGTTTCTTTGTGGACTATAAATGAACACCTGCTCTGTGCTCTTAGCTGTGCAGCAGAACCAGAAGTTCTGAAAATCAAATTATTTCTGACCTATCAAAAGAGGGAAATGAAATCCTAAATGGGAATTGCAGAAGAGGCAATGGGTTTCCCAGGTCTCATGCCAATAGAGATTCTTGCTGTGGGTTTTCCAGGTCAGGTTAAATTTCTTATTGTGTTAGAACTTGTTCTAAAAAAACCCCATCGTTGAAAATTAGTGGGAATTCAAAATATGGCCAAAGTTTTGCCAAAAAAAATGAGTGTTTTTCTTTTCTATCTACATTTGACATTATTTCTGCCACAGGTCTTGCCTCAAAGTTTACCGAGAAACTCTGTCCAAAAGGATATATGCAATGGTATACCTCATTTGTAGTTGGTCATGCATAGTGAAGCACACACAATGAATTAGCAGTTGTGGTAAATGCTAAACTGGGAAATGTTGAAATGGAAAAAATATAAACTGATAGATTGTGGTACTGCCACTGTAGTGTTCAGTTAGACTCAATAGTTCACAGAGATAGTGAAGCAATGAATGTACAGCTAAATTATATGCAGTTACACTCAGTGAAATGCTCAGTAGAGAAGCCTTTTGTTGTGCTCACCTGTTTCTGTTTCTTCTGCCTATGTTCATTCAAAACCCATCTCCAGTGGCACGGCAGTCACACCAACTGGCTACCCCTATGACCTGCAGGTAAGAAGTTCCACTGAGATATCAAACAGATGAAATCCCACATCTTGGGCTCCTAAAGGGAATGTCCTGGCTGGTGGGGTCACAGGAGAGGCAGGCGTGCAGAGGGGCATTGATATGACACACTTCTGACTCCCATACAAAGCGAAAGTGGGAAAATGTCATTATTAAGTAAATGAAGAGGAGTAGGAACGTCTTTAGTTTCTATGTTTTCAGAGGCAGCTCTTCTGCAAGCTTGTCAAATTTATACCTAGTACGAGTATCACGTGGTGGAACTCCAGGACACGCAGAAAATGTAAACTGTCAATCAATATTGAGATAGTGGAAAAAGGGTCCATAAGCCAAGAGACTGCACCAATGTTTTCTCATACACATATACACAGTGCTAGCATTACTTTTCAGATACAGCTTTTAGGCCTTTTTTTTTAATTTGCATGTAAATGCAGCTGCCTATGCCACCGCACCCATAATGCCTGTAAAGTGACCATATATTTCAGATTTGGCTTAAGCAGCTACATCCCATTTAAACTGGTCATTTTGGTGACGGGATTTTTGCTTTTCCCTTGAGTGACATAGCACACCCTGTGTTAGGCATACAGGTGAGCATGAATTGTTGCAACTCCTTTTGTCAAAAAGGATGGTTTTCCTCAAAGCTTGTCTGTACTAAACTCACCACTTTTCCATGGGGGGCAGCCTGTCTTTGCAAGCTGATGGGCTTGATATGGCTACGAATTGCTTGCAGTTTTATGTTTTTTTGTATTCTCTGTTTGTTTCATTATATTCAGGAGTTGGAGTGCACCCTTTCCTCTGCCACAGAACTTGATGCTACGTAATTACTTAAAAAATATTAAGGACATGGGCTTTATCTTCTGAATGCCCCAGAGTGTGTGTAACTTGCTGGGTTCTGAGAGGAGAATCTAGAGTTCATGGGAGTATGTGCAGGATGGATTTCACTGCAGAAAAAACAACAAAAAAGTAATTTTCTGGTGCTTCTGATCGTTTGCCTCAATTTAGACAATACTTGTAACCATAATCTCTGAGCCTTTATTTCATTTTTGTAAATAAGTACCTCTAAACACAATTCTTTCACCTTACAGGGCACTTCATGAAAATAATTTCTTTAACAAATGTGAGTCACATAATGAATCAATAACAGCTAGGGGAAATCCTGATGGAAAATAGTGCTCTCATCGTTAGTGCTGTGTGTGGTAAATTAGGAGCAGGCTCTTCAGGAAATGAGGACAAAAAGGTGGAATTGCTGCAGAATTGTTGAGAGTTGTCTTGAGCACAGAGTTCACGCTCTTTCAGAACAATAAGAACATCCTAAGTCTGTGTTTCATATATATATG
>VZRX01027382.1:0-12443 GCA_013398075.1 Notiomystis cincta | reverse complement strand
GCTGCTGCTCCCAGTGGGGCTGCATCAGGAGCTGCTGTCCAAGCAGGGAGGTCAGCCCCCAGCATGGTCCTGGCCCTTCAGAAGAGCTGTGCCCACGGCAGGGGAGAGCTGGCAGAAATGGTGTTTATTTTCCCTGTGTCCCTGCTCAGTACAGAGCCATGCCTCAGGGCAGCCCAGGACAGGCTGTGCTCATCACTGAGCAGCTGCTGTCAGTGCTGCTGCACAGGAAGGGAAGCACACAGACTCCTGCTGAACACTCCCCAGCAGTGCTTTGGTGACAGCACAGACACACGAGGGGACAGACACACACAGGCTGCTGCAAGCGCACCTGCAGACACTGCTCTTGCAGGTATGTCCTCTGCTAGATGGAACAGGCCTGCATTAAAAAGGCATGGCTCTGGCTATCTCAGAAGGAACTATAAATGTTTAAAGTAAATAAGATTGCAGTAAATGTACTGTTCAGTCCAGGCTGTATGCCCCAAACTATAAAGAGAGTGCAAGTACATTACTTTAACAAGAAAGGTTTCTTAAGAAGATATTATCAAAAGAAAACCACCATGTAAACTGGCATAAAAGTAAATTAAATGAATCCTTTAGGTTCAATAACAAAGCAGTATCATCTATCAATTTAATTTAGCCAAAATTTTTCTTTTTACACGGCCAAAGAAAAACGTAATTCATAAAAAACATTCCTAATCTGTTCAATTCAGCTGAAGTATAACTTACTGGACTTTGGATGAGACTTTGAGACGTCGCATGCCTGCAGTAGGAAACTGTCTGGAATTGATGTATGAGACCTTTCGGAGGGCTTGATTTATATTCTCAATGTCATCTCCTTCCATGACAAGGACTGACTGGGAAGGGTTGAAGTGATACTAAGAGAAATGCAAATAATTAGTATTTAAGGGACCAGGTACAGAGTACAGGATAAGATGTTTTTTAAGGAATGTTGCACAGATGTAAGTTAAAAATTTAATCATTTAAGAAAAAAAAAATCTTAGTAGCTATCATTGGCTGAATCCACATGTTGTTCTCTAAAACATGCACTTGTATCAGTCACCTAAATAACTACTGTAATAATTAATTTTGTACTAAGTTAACCCAGGTTTGCTGTTCTTTTCCCAGCCTTATCAACCTTGCTGATACCATTTCTGCAGCAATTTCCAATGCTATTTATTTTTGAACTCTGTGGTGTTCAAAACCTTAACTTACTACCATGATCATTATTCTCATATAAGCTTTCTAGGTGAAACACATCCCCACATAGAAGCATTGCCTTGAGCCAGCCTAGCATGCAGAGACATATTTTGGCTGTTTTTTGTGTGGTTTTATCCTGGGCTACCTTTCTATTTCAACAACAACAAACAAAACAATTCCAGCGTTTGCCTCCTACGTCTTCATTAACGTCGGGCACACTAAGGGGGGCTCTCCATCGTGTCTGATGATCAATAAGGTGTTGTGATTGAAAATGGAGCTGCTCGCTCGGGCCAGCAGATGCTGCAGAGCCACTGCCTGCTCTCGTAGCCCTGAGCCTTCTCTACTCCATGGCACAGAACTCAGATCAGTCTTGCTGACCAGCAAATCTTGTCACTCTTGTGACATAACCAATGACTGATTTTTACCCTCACCAGAATTAATCCTAATTCCATGTTTTGTCTGTTAATTGGTTCAGCAAACCAGCTGCATTGCAGAGGAGAGCAGCGTAACCTCTCAGTGTTGTACCCTCCTGGTATTGGCACAGAACAAAAATTGCACCTTTCTCTCCCGTGCAGTCCCTCCCCAGAGCTGGACAGTGATCATGTGAAGATGCTCTGTTAAACACACACAGTGGCTGTCTGCACTTCCTTACAGCCAGAAAGGTTAAAAAGCAGAACACATCCAACGGGCTGTACAGAGCAGGAGGAAGCGCAAGGCCCTCTGTCAGACAGAACGTGGAGGACTGTGTTTAAAGCTTTTGCAGGAAGGTCATACATGCTGAAGGGTATTTTTTAACAAAGAGGAGGACTAGCATGAAGCCCAGCCTGCACACACTTCCTTTTCCTCTCTTTAAGCTAGCAGCAGTAGAGAACAAAAAGAGCAAAAGGAGACTCTAGCTAGACAGTTAATAGCTCAGCTGCCAAAACAGCTGGAATGCTGCCAAAGGGACCCGAGAAAGCCCCAGTCTGAGCCATTTTTGTCCTTGTCATTAAAAAAAGCTAAAAATAGCAACAGTTTAGACAATGTCTCAGAGAGCTGTTACAGATATCTGAAAAGCAGGCTGCAGCCCAAAACCATCCAACACTGTGGTTTCAGAAACTGTGCTGCTCCTCCTTAGGTGGCTGAAGGGTGAATATCCACGGCCCACAGTGCCCAGAGACACCTTCCAGCAGCAGTCTGCCAACACTGCATCTGCAAAGCACCCACACAGCCCCACAGAACCCACGGTCTGGGGAGCTGTTGCATGTGCCTGTCTGGGATCAGGTGTGTTTGGGTTTGACACCCTAACACCTTTCTCTCTCATTTTCTCTCCAAGGTTAGGCAACAGTTCTGCTTTCAGCTGAGTTTCCTTCTGTCAGTCCCTCAAAGAAACCCTTCCACAATCCCTCTCTGGCTTCTCCTTTCATTTTTGCCTCCTGCTGTTGCCCTCACTGTTGGCTTGCTGAGGCAGTAAAAGCAACATCAGTAACTTAAAAAGTCCCCACTATGCCTCGTCTGTATTTCACGAAATGAAGATGTTTTGAAGGTTTGCAAAAGCATGAAAAGGCAGAAAACAATCCCTTGTCTTCCTTTTTCCCACTGCACTGCCAGTACAGTAAGGAAGCCAGTCACAAATGCTGGAGCAGCAGTGGGTGGTAAAAGAGGGATTTTGCCAAGCCCATGAAATTGGGGTGACTCAAATATTCTCAGGTTTCAGAGGGCAACAATAGGGGAGGAATTACTGTGCTTTAAAGCACCATGGACCAAGTGTACAGTGCTTTAATTCATGGGAAATCCCAGCAAATAACTTACTACTAGGTATACACATATGGGTTCCAGATATCCCTATCTGCTCCTTGTAGGTACTGCCTTTTAAAAGCAACTTTGACCTACCCCTGCTGTGTCACGTTGCTGTGAGAAGCAGCAATGTGAAATTCTTAATGATGTTGTTGGTAGGATGATAGAAGAATTCTTTGGGGTCTTTCCTCATAGATAAAAGTTAGAGGTAGCAAAATTCCTCCTTACCTTTGCACTTGCAATTTTCATTTTTACCCTTGTTTTCAGAAAATGTGTCAGTTATACTACACTACTGCAACCTATCCTCACCTGGACAGGCATTTGGGTGCATTTCAAGTCAGTCTGTACGATGGAAAGGTTTAGCTAAGAAAAATGCAGTCCATTGCATTCCCACTGCATGTTCCAGATGAAATGTTACAGCACCGTCTTCCTTCTCCCAAAATCCCCCACTAAAACACCCCTGTTCAGTTTCTCAGGATGCATTGTCTGCACCCAAATGAACTTCCTGGGCTGGAACTGAAGCTCAGCTCCTTTGGAAGTGGCATTTGTGAGCTAGGAAACAGCTTCTTCACGAGTGCATTTACAGTAAGCACAAGAACACTGGCTCCAAACAATGGTGTCAGTAAAAATACCTGACAGTGCAGCTCATCTGAGCATTGGAATAGCCCAGAACCCACATATGTACCCAAAGAACAGAATTTCAGAATTTTCTGAATGAATGCAAAGCCATCTGGCCACTAGGTCAACTGAAACAGGATTTCCCTGTCTCTTATTCTCCAGTCTTAGAAAAAACTCTGCATTACCAGTAGTCATATGCATAATGAAGATGGATAATGGTTTATATTCAAATCGAAAAATTTAATTTCTTGACTTTAGGGGGTTTTATTATACAATTTTCATGTACCATAAAGTTTTCCTCTTTGAACACACTGAATTTCAGAATGCTATCGCATTCAGACTTATGTATTCCACTGCTTTAAAACTACTTGAGATCAGAATTCGATAAATCTTTGGAATCATGTCTATTTCTGTAGAAGGAACAAAATAAGCATGAAAACACAACCTGGCAATTCACACAGACTCTGAAATATCAGCAGTGCCTTACTTTTTGATCATCTAGCTCTGCAATAATGGGAACATTTTTCTTTGCAGTGTCACAGCTCTTCTACTGTTCTGTTTTTTCTTTGCATGATTTTATGGGAAATTACATTTCTTCTGAGAGTACATTTGTACTGTGTGTACTCTACCTTGGGCTCTCCACTTCATAAATCAGATCTAAATTTTTATCAAAGATGATGTTAGTTCATCCCTCACCTTTATTCCTTGGCCAAGACTCTCAAGAGAATTAATATCAAGACCTTCCTTGCAGGCCTGCAAACAGGAAATCACTTTCTGGCTCTCAATTTTCCCTGGCCGGATTGTCAGACTGGCCAGGCTGCCATGGAAATACTGAGCAAACCTGGGCTTGGTGACTTCACCTCCTGCAAGAAAGAGAATTCCAAATGGTTATTGGTACCAACACACAAACTACACATGTAATAAATCACTTTATGTGTAACCACATTTAAAGAATCTCTATCCATCTCAGCCAAGTGTATTTGAGATCCCAGTTACTGTGAGACAGTGGATGTCTTTGTGGGTTGTTGGGTGGTACCTGGCAGCAGGCTGTCTTCAAGATTCTTGTTTTTCCAGGATTGTATTCAGGTGTTTATAAAGCTGTGGCAGCAAACCCAGAGATTAATCATGGCTTCCTAAATGTGTACAAGGAAGCAGGTTCATTTAAAAATGAACTTATTTAAGTACTCAAACAGCAATTCCATAAATGTTTAAGTCTAATATTCCTTTATAGAGAAACTGTATTTGCAAGTGTTCCATGACAAGATCAGCCACTTCTGCCTCTCTTCTCCCAAGAGCACCAGATGAACTGAGCTGTGGCTCTGCTTTACTGCCTCAGCTGAGAACTGCAGCTGAGAACAGGGACCTGTGCACAGCACTGCTGGGAAAGGCTGAGCTGCTGCCCCTGACCCAAGTGCAGCATTTGGTGCCAAGTGTGGTCCTGCCACTCTGTGCTGCCCCAGGCCCTCTGGATGCGCTCGCTGCGGTTTCACTGCAGGCAGCTCCCGAAGCAGACTGCTCTTCAGGAGCTGTCAATAAAACGTGATTACAGACTGCCTGCTCCAGTGATCATGGCATCTCAATTACTCTTGGGACAGTTAGTGATTTACTCATTCTCCTTTAGGAGAATTTTTAGAGCTTGTCTTTCCTGCAGTGTTATCTCTCACAGCACATGTGAATTACTGCATACCTGGAGCTGGGAGAACTCAGGGAGCCACACAGCAGCCAGGCATGCAGACTAATTGGATTAGCAGCTGATAAGCTGTTGATAAGGTGTTGTAATTGGTAGATAACTCATCTCTACAGTGTTCATAGCTTTAGTGTCAAACAACTTATTTTTGCCAGGCAAGATAGCTCAAGCTTGAACTTTAACTTGAAGATTTATGTGTGGATCGGAGCTGGATAGGGATGAAGTGGCAAATTTTCTTTAGGCTGCTGTTGTTGGAAACCCTCACTTCCAGCCTCTGCAGGATAAGCATTGAGAAGAAGACTTGAACTATTTTATACAGTGAAGAAAATACACCCTGGTGTACTGGCAGAAAGGAGGTGTCCAAGCAGGCTGTTCCTTCAGAGAAGTAGGCAGGTTTTGTTCTTTTTTTTTTAACATTACAGCACAAACTGCCTCTCTTTTTTTTACCTCAAAGGAAGGTTCCCAAAGTGAGATTATTCTTGACCACTTTCACTCATTTGTCCATTACACAGAAAATTCTGTTGACATTTCTTAGAAACTTTCACATGTACAAGAGCTGAAGTTCAGCCTTTCTGATACTTACAAAGATGATTGTTTGGTAATTATTTGGTAAATCGATAGTGCATTATGGGGACATTGGCTTTTCAGTTAAAATGCTGTTATATTTATCTACTTACATTGTCTTTAAAAGTATATATTGCTGTATATAATACAGCAGTAATGTAACTACAAAGAAAAAGGTAAGCCAGATTAAAAAAAACAAAACACTGGAAACATCTCCTTAAAAAGGAGACAAAGAAAGAAAACCATTTAAGAGCTTACAGGAGAAGAAGGAATCACATTTTGCTTGAAGCTTCACATTCTCATATCACTACAGAATTGTGAAGACAGCAAGCTCCAAGGCTAAAATACCAACACTAATCCTGGAGCTTAGAAATTTAGAAACCTACAGTAAGTCTGCCAGTTCTGAGGAGATGCAAAATAAGAAGCAGGCTCAGATCAGTGCATGTAATTAAATGTGAAATACACTCATTAAAATGTATATAAAAGAGCAGACAAGAAGCCAGAACAGAGAACTCAGTGCTGTGGCTTTGCCTGACTGAAACAAGCAGGATAAACCAAAGCATCCATGAAAAGATCCTGGTTGTTCTTCCACTTTGGACTAGTTCTTCTCTGGTATTCTTGGCAAAGCACTTACAATTACATTGCTAGCTCATTAGCAGTAATTGCCCATAAATCATTAAATACTCAGGGTGTTCACTGTGCCCAAGCCACACTTTTAAAAATTGCTGATGCACAAGGAGATATTACCATCTTGGAGATGTGTAATTCTTGTTTAAAGTCATCTGTCCAGCCACCACCATAAAAGCATGGAAGGGAATATGAGTGTTTCCAGGAATAAACATTTAAAATACAGGCACTACAAAAACAAGAAGCATTTAAAGAACAAGGCTTACACACCCTTTTCACAGGAATAAGGATGAGGTTTGTCCAGGTGCATAGATCAACACTGGACTGTAAAGGACGTGATGTGATCTTTGCTTGGGAGAGGCTATCAACTGTTACTTAAACAAAAATCTCCAAGCATTTCAAGAAAACATGAGTGAAAAATAGCTGGGAGTAGCCAGTGTCATGCTGTGTGAGAAGAGAAAACCTGCAGAACCAGGTTTATGGCCATAGTGATGTCAGGGGGATCCAGGCTGGGACAATGCCTGTGAACAGCTGAGAGCAGAGTCTGCAGGGACACGAAGGGATGAGGCAGACTGTGCCAGCTCCGTGACAAAGGCAGCTGTACTTCATCAATTCCATTGCATGTTTAAGCACAAAGGAGAACTGTACCTAATGCTGACAGTAACATCTTACAGAATATTACCCAAATTCTTCTAAATACTGATTTTCAAATAGAGATCCTTTGATCCTGAGCATGATTCATTCCATGCTCCCCATATACCTGACAGGCAGCTCAGAGTCAGTGGCTTTGCTGGGCAGGGGGATGCTCAGTTCCACTGCCTGGATCTGACTCAGCACTGACGTTACCACCTGCAAAGAAACAACTGAGAAAAGATATGAGCTGCTCCCAACAGCCCTTTCTACTTTAAGGCACTTTGAGCTCTCGGTTCTGACACCAAATAGAGCCTAAGCAACAACGATTTTGGGATAATGAAGACCTAAACAGATGACACAGAGAACAAAGTGGAGCTCCAGTGACGACGGCCTTGAGGTAATCCAAGTAATACTAAAATTTGTAATAGCTCTGTAACAAGGCATCGCCAGTTTCTCTCCAGGGCTCAGCATATCCAGTTAACCTGGATTGCCGCAGCAAGGTTCATGGGACTTCTTTGCCGTCAGGGTCTTTCTGCCCTTTCCTATAAGTGAAATTCTGCTCAGGTACAGCCCATCTCCATGAAGGTGTTGGTAAGTTCTGAGAGAATGAGAAAACCTAGTCCTTGACTGTGTTGTATCTTGTGCTTCGCTCAGCACTATGTTTATTGATTGCTATGGATTAATATGCTGTGAGTGCTAATTCTTGAGGATAGTTAAGTAGTTAAGGCTGACAAATGATAGGGCCAAGAGAGGAAAACAGAACCTTCCCTACTGTCAGGGAATTAATGTCTGTAATACAAAATTAACACTGAAACTACACTAGAGTTTAGTCACCAGCTATTCTTACTACAATTCCTTCCACGAAAAAATTTTTGAAGCTACTGCTTTCTTTCTCTTCCTTAATGTTGTGGTTGCTGTCACAGCTGCGAGGGAACACAGGCCACGGGGTTGTTCAGACCTTGCCGATAAAACTGTGCATTGCTTTTCACACCTGACCCAGCATGCACTGACACTCTCAAAGTCTGGCAGATATAGGAGGATGGATGGTGGCTTTTGGCATTCATTCAACCCTTGGAAAGGGAAGATGTCATCAACAGACTGTGGAGGCATGCAGAGGAATCATGACATCCGTAATTATTCACTATAATGCTGTTCACTCCTTAGTCATTGTTGAAGTAGCGTGCATCACATCTTTCACTTGCTAAAATAATAACTAGTATCTGGACTGAGATTCTTCTGTGCTGTTTCTGATCTCTTTTGCTGCTGGAATTCTCTATATAGTCTCTAGATAACAAGAGCTATCAGGGAGGGCTAGTGTCCCATGATATTAGCTGCAGCCTAGGGGCACCTCCTACACCGGGGCCAGTGTGTTCCACTCCCACAAAAAGCCTCCAAGCTTCTGAGCCCTCATTGGTTCCCCCTGTGCCATTCAGAGCTGGTAGCTGAGCTCACAGCAAGCCCAGCAGGGAGCACAGGCAAGGACGGACTCACCCAGCAGGACAAGCAGGAGACCCCACAGAGCCCTCAGTGGGGAGCAATGGGGCTGCCAGTGAAAGCAAGATGTGACAATATCAGAGCTGGGCACACACCTGAACAGGCACAGTTACAGCTGCTGCCAGAAACTTCAAACACCACATCAAACTGACAAGAACAACCTTCTTAATTTTAGCTGAGTATCTTGCAGATGTCTGTCTGTCTTGGGGGCAGCTCAATGGGAATGAGTCCTTATACTCATGGAGGAAAACAAATGTTTTGTTATAAACAGCTGAAGACTGCCAGATAAACAACAATTTAGGGAAGGTAGGAACTGTTACCTGGCAATCACCTTCTGATAGCAGTCACGAAGAGGTTCTGCTGGATGTAACATGTTTTATCTGTTAGACACAACATTGGAGAGTCCAGGGAAAACTGGAGTCTAGGGTTTGGGACTATATGGGGTTAAAATGCATTCATTAAAGAAGCAGAGCCTGTTTCCGTGACACTTTTGTTTTTCATTTTGCATTGAGTTGCTATAAAGTGTGACAGAATTTGATTAGCATTGAATTTTACAGTTGTTGGGTTGGCTACACAGATGTAAAGTGCTGTTTGCATTCCGTAACAACCTCCGAAGAAGAACCAGGCACGTCAAAACAAGTGAGTCTATTGAGCTCACAGATTTTGCAGGCTTTTTGTTCTATCCTAACAATGAGCAAGTAATTATCAAGGCAGTCAAAGCACAATGAGGTTTTCATGGGAAATGGTGAAATCAAGAGAATTTCCAGCTGAGATGCGATTCTTTTAAGATATTCTAGGCTCTGGTTATACAGAGCCAGATAATTAAAGAACAATTGATTATTCAGGGTCCCAACATAAAGATTGAATGAATCAGGCACAAGACATTTTGGCTCTGAAGTCCTCAAGTCCAAGCCTCCAAATTTATACTATCTTTTTATTATGGCAGTTTAGGGAGCTGAGCTTAATTCCCTGACAAGTAGATTGGCTGATAAACAGGATGAAACTTAACATAGATTTCAGGAGTAGCCCCAATTAGTGATATAATATTTTATACTCCCAAAGCTTCTCAGCACAGGAAAGTTTTAGTGGTTTTTTTTATATCACTCAGATAAAAATTAATAGAAACTTGTCATCAAACATGGCCCATGTTAAGTCTGCCCCTGCTCTGGGTAGATATCATAACCCAACAACCTCACTCAGCCAGCTTTAGGCTTTAAAGCTTTATCTGAAGTACAACAAGTTCAGAGAGCACTAAAGGCTCCCTGCACTTAAGTGTCCAAGTGCCAGCTGCTCTCTGTGTAACACATCCTTAAACCAAAAGTGGGTATAACTTACACTACTGAAGATAATTTTTCTCAGGATAAAAACACTTTATGATTTTTCACAATTATGCCAATACATAAATGTTGCTCGAAAAACCTATATCCCTATTTAAAAAAAAAAATAAAATTTGTGCTGGTGCGTAATGCTCCCTGCAGAAATTCAGTTAAAAACAGGACATCTATCTAGGGTGACAGATTTGAATGCAAATTCAGCTCCCCAAAAAAACAACCTCCTAACTAAACCTTCCCCATGTGTTTGTATTGCTACTACAGCTGGAATTCAGCAAAGATCTCTGAAGTGCACTGAAATCTGCCCCATCTTTCTCCTGATGAGAAGCACAAGAGCATTGCTGTGCCCAGGGAGCATGGGGACACAGGTGCTCAGCATCACACTGTGTTGAGATCTGCCCTTGCATTAAGGTGTGCTTGTACCAGTCCTCTGAGGTCTCCGGTTTGTGCCATCTGTGCCAGTTCCCTGGGCATGATCCAGTGCTGCTCGATGCACAGCACAGGGAATCTTTATCTCTTGGATACCTTCATTTCTGGAGGCAAGGCTGAGTGATACAGGCTGTTGCTACACTGCCCATACTGCCTCTCCTTTTTCTGACCCCTCTCCAACTTTTAACTCTTAAGGTGCTTCTTGCCTTGAATCATTAGTCATTTCTCTGACTGCCCTGGGTGATTTCTATGTCAGCAGAGGGCTGCCATGTGAGGATAATAAGGTTATTCCACAGAAGGACTTTATAGAAAACCTGATCTCTCCAGCATAGGTTAAGGAAAGAGGAAAATGACAGGAGAATGCAAAAGAAAAATAGAATAGAAATCAGGAACTACAACCACCTTCTGATGCATCCATGATAAAGAAGTTGCTGCTGACAGGCTTCTCCTAAAGCCCCTCTCTATGCATATCCAGCAGAACTGCACTGGGAGGCTCCAGCACTGCTGAAGGGGTGGCACTGTTAGAAGCAGTGACTCACAGTCATGGGAAGCTACAGTAGAACCTTGTGATAAGCCATTACCTTGTGTCACTGCTTTCCTCACAGAGCTTTATGAGTGATACACAAACTCTTCCCCTCCCAAAATGCCTTGTAGGAACTCAAGACCTTATCTTTTCAGAGAAACCATGAGCAACTTTGTTTTCTGCCTCTGGTACAAAAAATTATTAGACTACCAAATCACGTAACTTGCTCCCTTCCTCTGTCTGCTTTTGCCACTGAATGTATAGCAATAAAAGGATTAGAGTGGGAACCCATAAACCTTGGTTTAATGGAAGAAGTTTCTCTCTGTAAAAGGGTCCATTTGCTATGTCCTCAGATAAACTGAATCAGAAATAATGAACTCAGAGAACTTCCTGGGGCAAGCTTTTGTAAAGTGCGCTCCAGGACAAGCTAACGATTTGTTTGTATTGCTCAGGAGAATGAAACAGGATGTTAAAACCTAGAAGAGAGAATAAGAACAGAAGATCACCAAGTCTGATTCTATTCTTGCTGTGATGCAGATTTTTTTAAGTGACCTGAGGAAAAATCGTCTGCTGCACTTTATCCCCTCGGAGTAGGGGTGACTCCTGCCTTGCTGCACCTCTTTATTATTTGAAAAAATCTCAAGACTCTTAAGGTAAAAGGGCAACTCCAGAAGTATTTTTATGCTAAAGAAGAAAAAGAGTGGTAATGAGAACGAAAGCTGAGCCTTGAGGAGTTCTCTCCTATCCCAGTGGACCATGTCTGCTTTAAAATCCATTCAAGGAAGAAGGGGTTCAGAGATAGGGCCACTGCCTCCTGATCTCTTTGGTGTCTCTTTTGTTCTAGGAAGCAGATGTGCAAGCAAGTCAATTTTGTCCTTTAGATACCCTGAGAGAGTAATTCTGCCTGAAAATGTCTTTCAGCATTAGAGACAGAGCAGCACTTTGGCCTTAAATAACCTGACCTACATCAAAATCACACCCTTGACAATCACCAGTGAGACCAGTGATGTGAACAAAATTTTAAAGATGTTAAGATTAAGTTATATAATTAACCCTATGTACCTGCAGAGAAAGCTGCCAAACTTCACCAGGGTGCAGAAAGGGCTAATTCCAGGAACAGCTGTGCCAGGTGTTTGTTTGAGCCGTCGGTTGGTGCAATCAGAGCCCAGCTCTGTGGCCAGCATTACTTTGCCCCAGGTCACGGAAATCGCAGCTGAGGAGTAAGTTGGGGTTTGCTGTGCATGAAGGCTGGCACTTTGCTGGGGTTAGGTGCTACCTTCACTGCTCCTGGGTCACAAGTAACCAAACCAACATGAACACTTCAGGCCTGAATATAATACTTAAACTCCCACCCTCAAATAAACTACCCCAGTCAAGTATAGCAGTACCGAACATCAGCTAAACAAATATAATTCACTCTAGGCTAACCACTGTGAGTGAAAGGAATGTGAAACTTGTCTTTACAAACAAGCTGTGGGTCTGCTGGTTGATGAAATTAGCATTGAGAGATAAGAGAAACAATGGGAAGAGATTTCATAGGTATTCCACTGATTAACACCAGGAA
>VZRX01027375.1:0-12089 GCA_013398075.1 Notiomystis cincta | reverse complement strand
GGGGAGCGGGGAAGGGGTGGAGAGCTCTGTTACGTACAGTGTCCTCCAGCCTTCCTTCCTGCGGCAACAGGCTGAGGGTATATAAACAGTGGAGCTATAATTATCTGGGGTGGTGAGCAGCGCACCCAGCTGCTGGCTGCTATGGGCACAGCTGGAGACAGCAGTGCAGAGCTCCCGGGGCTGGCACCAGCTCCACTGCTGCCCATCACAAGCTCTTCAGGAGATTTTTGTCATAGGGTAACTGCTAAGGAGATCCGGGATGCTCAGGCTTTCAATGGGCAAAATGGGCACCTGAGAGTTTTACTGGACCTTGATCTTTAGGAAATTTGGCCAGAGGCACTCCAGGATGCTCTCAGAAGGCACCAATGCCCATGTGAGTGCCCTGCATCTCTGGGTGCAGGCAGAGGGTTCCCCTGAGCACACCCCAGTGCATGTTCACTATGGGTGGGAGGAGACGAGAAGCAGCAGAAAAGGGTCAGGGCACTGCTGGGAGCTGCTGGGGGGGACTGGGAAGGGTTAGAGGCAGTTTTGGCAGGTCCTTGTGTTAGAGAAGTGCTGGTGCAGTGGTCAGACAGGACAGGAAGGGAAGGACCAGAGTGAGTTTGGAGGTTGTTTCCTGCAGCAGACGGAGGTGTGTGGCCTGGGGTGAAGGTGACTGTGTCCCTCTGGGGCATACTTCCCCTGCTCCCTTGCATAGCTTACATCATCCAGGTAAGGCTGAGGTAGCGCCAGTTTGGGCCATGATTTCTGGAACTCATGGGAAATGCTGAGCCAGGAGTGAGGGACTAAGTCACTGCATGAAGACATCTGGTCATTGTGAAAGGCTCAGTCCAGGCCTGGCTGAACCGCAGAAAGTGTTTGGGGTTACTTTGTGCTTAAAATTTACAGTCCCCTCAGCCTCCTCGCCCTCAGCTGGGCACAGTGTTTGCTTTTTCTTCCCTGCCTGGGCTCCAAGACTGACAGGTGCTGGGAACTTTCCAGGTCCAACACAAAAAACCCAAAAGACATGTAAGAGAAAACAATGTTCACATTTGGAAGTAAAGAAGGAATCCATAATTTCAAAACCAATCCACACCTGAGAGGGAGCTGGGTAGGGAATGGAAACAGCCACCTGAGCAAGCTGAATGGGTCACTAAAGAGGTGGCCCAGGTGGGCTGCCTGGTTTGGGGCAAGTGGTCTTGCTGGTCACCCTGGGAAGCTGAAAGTATGCCAAACTGAGGGAGAGGTCTTGGGGTATTTTAGGGCACTTGGAGCAGGCCATCAGCTCTTGAGGAGCTCAGCACTGGTGGGCACAGGGCTGGTGTCAGGCAGCAACTCCAGTGTCAACAGTGACTTGTGACAAAGAGGCAAGCTGGGTCAAGCATGGGCACATCTCCTCCCATGGAGGGTGAGCTCCATGCCACAGACTGGGGTGGTTTGGGCTGGCTGTGCCACCCTTGAGTCACATCCTCTGTCCTGTGGCTGTGGATTCCTGGCTCCAGTGCTGGTTTGAGCCATTCACATCTCCTGGGGGGTCTCAGCCCCAGCACAGCACACTCCATAGGAGCTCCTGGATGAGTCCCAGGAGCTTGGGAGGGCTGGCAGGTCTCATCTCCTGCTGCCTCATCTCTCACCCTTCTGAGCATCAGCTGAGAACAGCCTTCAGCCAGGGACAGATTGGGGATCCACAGTGCTTCATCACAGATTGTGACAGCAGGGACATGTCCAATGACAGGACACCAGCAGTTTGGCAGAGACCATGTTCCCTTGCAAGGGAGAAAGGGATAAAGGATCACGAGCAGGGATGGACCCTGTGGAAGGTCTGCAGCAGGGCCAGGGTGAGGAGGAACCCCAGCTCAGTGCAGTGGCTGTGCTGCTTGCTGGGAGGGCAGCCCATGCTCCTGCTAAGCAGCTCGGGAAGCCAGCCAGCACCTGCAGCCCCATCTCACCTGCCCTGCTCCTCCTCTCCTGTGGGAAGGACAAACCTGGGATTAGCTGTTCCTAACACATTCCAGATACTTACCTCCCAGGATTCCCTCTCTGAAGGACTTTGTTGATGAAAGACACAAACCTGGAACAGACTGTTTGGCTGATGAAAGACACAGTGGAAGTTGCCAGCAGAGCAAGTTCCCCATGTGCTCGCACCGGGCTCCCAGGTTTCACTGGGGTGAGGCACAGCCAGGTGCACTCTGTGCCTGACTGTGCTCCTGTTTGTCTCGTGGACCTCCTGTCCCAAAAAGGGATGAGGAAGCAGCTGCTGCCATTTCGTCCTTCTGGGGAGACTGGCAGGGGAGCAGGAGAGTACAGCTACGTTCCATGGGTACCCTGAGGACAGGTTGTTCTCCTCAACTGCCCTGGGGACAGTGGGGGCAGAGAGGGGCTTTGGCCCAGGGCTGTGCAGGATTGGTGGCTGAAAGGCAAGGTTCGAGGAGGGTGCTGAAGCAGGAGTGGGAGCTGATGTGTCTCTGAGGGTATTATGCTGCAGGCAGAGGCATCACCCTGCAGCACCAGCACCAGTTCACCTGTCCAGGTGGACACCCACCCACACAGGCTGACCAAGGACTTCTCCATGAGCACAGGCAGAGGGTGAACCTCTCCCACTGCAGTGATGCAATCCTGGAATCACCCCTGAAGATGCTCGTCCAGACTCCACTTTCTGAGCTGACTCACAGGCTGCTTTCATCCCCGTGCCTGCAGGCTGCTTTTCCCAAGCAGCTGTGGTGGCAAGTGTTTCTTGTCAACAAGCCCTGCAGGTATCACACATCCCAGAGGACCTGGGGCCCACGGGGTCTGTATGAGCAGCTGGGGCACATCAGAGTGCAGGCTGGGTTCGTGACCCAGAGTGTCAGCAAAACATTTGTCCTTTCCCTGCCCTGGGGAGAGTGTGGGTCCCCAGGGCAGAGGTGACCTCCAGTTTGTGTGAGCAGCATGCCAGTGGGGATGGGGACCCATAGGTGGTTTTGGCAGAGGGGATCCCAGCAGGCATTTCAGAGTCCTCATCTGATTGCTTGGCTTAAAGGTGGGTTGTCTCCAACCCAGTGAGAAGAGCTTCCCTGGTGAGACACCATCTCCTCCTTGGTAGGAGAGGTAGACTTTGAAGCTCATTGTGGGTCCCTTCCAGCTCAGGGTATTCTATAATTCTACTCCTTAAGAGCCTCTCTGTCCTCAAGGACCTGTCCCTATCACTCTCAGCTGAAGCTGGTCCCAGAGGGGGGTGTGCAGTGAGCCCCATCTCTGTGCCTCTCTTTTACTCATGGGTTGTTTTTCCCCAGCACAAATACATCTGGGCTGGCTCATGGGCTCTGTTTTCTTCCCTGGGCAGAGAGTTGTGCCAACAAAGCAAAGTTTCTTCCTTATCCTTCCCCTTTCTAATTGTTTCCGTATGGATCCAATTTCACCATGTCCCCGAGCAGGCTTGGGTTCCCTGCTTACATAAAGTAAAAACAAGGGCTGAGGCACCAGCTATTGGCAGCAGAACACGTCCTCCCTGCATTGTCCCTGGAGCATAGTGCGGCTTCCAGGCTTGGCTCTTCCAGGTGCCTGAGACCTGTGGTCCTTCCTCAGGGAATGAAAGATGGAGGAACACCCATGTTGGTGCAGTAGGGCCCCAGGCAGGGCTGTGAGGCCATGGCTGGGCCCTGTGTTGAGTCCTGGGCTTTTTAACTGAGCACCACATCCCTGGGACTCCTGCCACCCCCTTTCCCTGCATGCTGTGTGGCTTCTCCTGGGACAGCCCCTGCCTGGGATTCCTGGGGTGCCACCTGTCCCCACTGCAAGCCCTGGCTCTGCTGTACCACAGAGCTCAGATGGCCTGGCCAAGCAATGGCCCTGGCAGCTCACCACTCCCAGAAGAGAAACAACAAGCCTCTTTGGAAAAGGCTTGAAGCTTTTTTTGCCTGGTTCCTTTTCTGTCTCGGCCTCCTCCTGGCACATGCTGGGCCCTGGAGCGAGTCTTCACAGAGGAGAAGCATCACCTGCCTGGGGGAACTGAGAGACACACATGGCAGATCAAGGAGTAGGGGGTGCAGCAGCCCCTGACTGTGCATCCCAAGCCAGTCTGGCAGTGGCAGTGACAGCGATGGTCCCCACCAGCCGTGGCCACACCCTGATGCTCACCCGCTTGTTGGAAGGAGCCAGCTGAGATGTGGTGACGGTAAGGACAGGCTGGCTCTGGGAGGCAGCATGTCACATGCCATGGCTTCACTGGTGTCTGGTGAGGCTGCTGCCCAAGTTTGCCTGTTTCTTGCCTGCCCAGCATGACCATGGAGAGATTGTCATTCATGAAGTCATGGTCTAGCAGCATCTGCTTGTGTTTGCTTGTGTTTAGGGGAGCGCTGTGGTCTCCCCTAAATCCTGTCTCCAGAGAGAGGGATTGCTACACCAGCCTTCTGCATCCTGACTCTGGATGCACAGCAAGAGCAAGCTGCTGTCTCACCTTGTTGGTTAGTTCTGATATGACTGACACTGGAAGGGCAATGATGGGTGGCTGGCACTCCAGAGAAACCCCACATGGCATCTCCCAGCAACAGAGGATCCCTGGGCTGCTCTGTGCCAGGGAACCTGGCAGATCTGAGTCTGCTGCAGGCTGGAGCTGGGTGCTGCTGCTGTGACTCAGTGGGTGCTGCAGCAGCTGGGTGCTGCCTCTCCCTCTTGCCTGCAGCACTCAGAGGCACCAGGATGGCTTTGGGGCCCTGAGGCCCTTCTGATGCGTGGCTTGAGGGGCCACATGGCATAAGTCACATCAATGAAAGATGGGACAGAGGAGGGCTTTTGGGATGGAGCAGGGACTTGGTGACCTGGCAGAGCTGCAGAAAGCTCCTGGCTCCTCAGCTGCTGGTATTATCCAGCCTCAACAGAGCTCAGCCAGTGCTCACAGCACTTCCCACACACTCGGCCATCACAGAGACTGTGTCTGGGGTGGCTCTGGCATGACCTGGCTCCAGGGAAGCCCAGCCCTGTGGCTTAGGCTGTGCTTGGTCACCAATGGGGACTGCAGAGCTGGGGATGCTCCTGACGCACAAAGGCCTTTCTGTCTGAGGAGGGCTCACACCGTGATTGTCCCTGTCCCAGATTCAGTGCCATTGCACACACTGCTCATCTTTCCAGAGCAGTGAAGGGGCCTTTGTGTGCCAGTGCAGTGGCTCTGTCCCCACGCAGAGTCTGCCCCTCACTCCTTGGATCATGCTGCTTTGTTTGCAATGAGTTTGACCAGACCATGAAGTATCGTCTCACGTGCATCTGTCTTATACCAGAGCTGTCTAGCCTGGCACTGCCAGGCAGGGAGAGACACTTGCTGGCTGTCATCTCTGCTGGCAGGGCCTCTGTCTGCATCCCTGCAGTGGTGTGTCCCCTATGCCCCCACAGCACCATGCAGCAGTGGCATTGTCTGTGTCCATGCACTAGTGTGAGTTGGGGCACAATGGCTGTGCTGCTTAGGGATGCAGATCTCGGGAGGGGTGATGTTCTGGCAGCCTGGGTGTCCCCTATGGACTGTGGCAGGGTAGGAAGGGCAGTGTGAGCCCTCAGGCTCTTGGGCTTCCTGGGCATGGAGTGATGGCAGAAGGACTGTGCCTCCCAACCCAGGAAAGCCTCATCAGCCCAGAGCTGAGATGGGGCAGAGGCCATGGGTGATGGTGGCTGTCTCAGACCCCAGCTACCCAGAGACCATCTGTGGGATGTCCCTGGGAAACCCAGAGAGTGCCAGCCCTGGGTGTCTTTGAAGTCAGGCCTTGGTTTTCCCAAAGGAGGATTTGCCCTGAGCCAGGAGCTACAGAACCACCCACCCCAGCAGCATCACAGTGCTGGGATTGTCCCCAGTGTATCTGGGGAAGTATGGAGAAGCCAGCAAGTCAAAGCAGATGCAGTTAGAGATGATGGCAAGGGAGGGCTGGAGCATGTGGCACAACAGGAGAGCAGGCTTGGGAGAAGGCCAAGGCACAGGTTTGTGCTAGTAGCAGAGGCTCTGAGCAAGGAAATCCCCTTTTATTGCCTAGTTTGTTCTGGCTGGGCTCAAGGATAAGGTTCTGAAGTTTTCCCCTGGGCACCATCATCGGCCCCAGTCCATGGTGTCCACCTGGGGCAGAGCCCCGTGGGGCTGGAGCCAAGGGGGACTGCAGCGGGTGCGAGGCTCCTCTGGACAGCCTGAGCCCACACAGACATGCTGCCTGTGCTCATCCCGGGGTCACACACGACTGGGAGGGTGTGCACGTGCACGTGTGTGCACACATGCCTTGTGCACGTAGCTCGATCCCACGGGATCTGAATGCCAGCGTGAGAGTGGGCGTGGGTGTTTGTGCAAGCACGCTCTGTGCACGGCTCCGCTCTGCGCAGCTCCCAGCGCTCGCCGCAAGGCTGTTCTCTCTTCTTTTCTTTCTTGACTGTTTTTGTCTCCTCAAACCCCAGCATTTAATCGTTTCACACCCTGGGAGCATCACTGCTTTTTCCTGGCAGCCACACTGGTGCTGTGTGTGGGAGGGGGGATGTGTGGAGCTGCGGGCACGTGGTCTCCGTGTTGTCCCCTCAGTGGATACGCTGGCGATGTGACACGGTGCGTGGGCTGGTTTGGAAATGTCCATCTGATGGAGCCATGTGCCAAGAGCTGGGCCAGGGCACACTGTGTTGTGAGCACCGTGGCTTGGGTGAGGGTGGGGTTGGAGCCCTGTCCCCGAATGCAACAACCCTGCCCACTGTCAGATGGGCAGGGCAGGATGAGGGAGCTGGGATGCCAACCCTCTTTTGGACACTGCACCAAGCAGGAGAAAAATCTCTTTCCCAATATCAGCCACATGCTGCTGTTTTCTAGTGGGAGAGAAAACCATTGGCTGCACATGTTTGTGCCAGCAGACGTCTCAGCCCAGATCACTCTGTGCCCCCTGATTCTCCCATGGTCCCAGGCTACAGCAGCACGAGTCCTGGCAGGTCACCTCAGCCATCAGAATGTGTCCAGCTGCAACTCCATGACTGATGGGGCACAGACAGGGACCCTGCTCACCCTGATGATCCCTCTCTGAGGGCATCCTGCCACCCTGCAGCATCTGTTTTCTCCCACCCCTTTTGCCTCTTACTTAAGGTTTAACACTTATTTCAACAGGCAAAAGCATCCACCTCCCCCTCCCTCTTAATCCCAGCTATTCTTCCTCTTGTTTTCAGCTAGTTACTATCCTGGAGTTAAAAATAACAAGGAATTTACAGTCCTTGACCTTGAACTTGGCCAAGCGTGTCCACAGAGTGGAGTGCTTCCACTTTGTGCAGTGTCAGCAGAGTGCTTGATGGCTCATCCTGGGTTTTCCTCCATCTCCACAAGTCTTTTCCCCAGGGCACAGCACTGGGATGCTGTCCCGACTGGCACCGGCTGAGAGGGATGCTGTGAGCTGGTCATGCAAGGGGGTGGGGCTTGCCACAGACACGGGAGCCAGGCTCGGTGTGATCATGGCAGTTCAAGTCCCCAAGGTGTCATGGGATTTGGGGGGTTTTGTCACTTCTTTTCACATCTCTCTAACGACATTTCCTTTGCTGATGCTATTAGCATGGATTTAGAAAGGTTCCCAGATTTTCTCCTCCGTAATTGCGAACGCAGGAAACTCACAGGAAACTCATTTAGGTGTCATTGTCTTTAAAAGGAAAACTGGGATTGTCACGTAAGGCTGGGACTTCTGCAGCCACAGCCCTCGACATGGACCCCCAGCCCATGTTTGCAGGCCATTGCTATTTCAGGGACATGATGACTGTCTACCTTCATGTGCCTCTTGTGTGGGGCAGACATGCTCTGACTCGGGCAGGACGCTATCACAAGGGGAGGGCTGATGGAAGCAGGGAGGTGCTACAGCTCCACTGCACCTATGGGACACAGATGCACCAGCCAATGCACCAGTGGGTGTGAGACATCCAGACCCCTCATTCTGCCCGTTCTCCCCCCAAAAGAGGTTGTTGACCACGGGCTATGTACCCACCCCAGGAGGGGATTGAGAGGGGTGACAACCTACCCACATCAGCAAGGACCCGAGCAGGCAGCAGGCAGTGGATGGACCAGCCCCTTGCCGATGGTAGGGCAGCATCGGCTGCACGGGAGCATCCTGCACTGCTCCTAGTGCTTTTGACACCAGTGTCAGCTCTGACATTAACTAGAGGGATACGTTCACCCATCCAGATGGATATGGCGGAGTGTGACCCAGCCTTCCCCTCCCTGGGGTAATCCCAGTCCTGACGAAGGGTTCTGCCAGGTCCCCCAGGATCCCGTCCCTGCTGTAGGACAGGACTGATTCCTACAGTACAAAGGAAAGCATGCGAGGCTGTATCATCCTCTCCCTTGCCCCAAATTAGCACACAGCCCACTTGATTGCTTCCTTGTGGGATGAGTTTGGAGAGTGTCCCTCATTTGAAGAAGTAACACACTGATGTTACTGCAGGCCAATGGCACAATCCTTGCTTTGGCAGGGAAACCCAAAGCCCCTTGGCAGCTCTGTGGGCTGGGCCAGCACAACCGGCTGGGCTCTGCCTGGAGGTGGGAACACAAAGCTGTTGTCTGCAGGTGCTGCTCGTGGCCACCCTGCTGTTCATCATTTGCCAGTGTCCCAGCTGGTCGTGCTGGTGTCAGCCATATACCGAGTCCATCACTGTGGCCTTGGGTGCCAGTGGGTCCCCAGAAAGCTGGGCCCGCTCTCACCTGGTTTCAGCCAACAGCAGCTGGCATCCCAAGGGGTGGCTGTTAAATTGCCCCTTCATTTTTCAGTTGTGGCTGCTTCCAGTGCCTGCTGTTTTCTTCCCCACTCAGCCTGGGGAGGCCAGGAGAGGGGAGCTGGAGGTGTCTGGCTACTCTGGGTGTAGAATGCCATGGAGTCTGGGGATGTGGCATTCAAGGTGCTGAGCAGCTCCCAGCATTCGGCAGGAAGGCTGAGTGTGCTGGGCAGGGCAGAGTGCTGCAGGGAGGGAGCAGGCAGTGCTGCCGGTATTGCTCAGGGGATAGTGCCTGGGTACTTTTTGCCTGTGTTGTTTCCCAGAGCAGGGGCAGAAAGGTTTGGCTCATGGTAAGGGAGCCCACAGGGAGTGGGAATGATTCATCAACTGAATTAAGCAGATTTATGAGGTTATTTCTCAAACGTGTGTGTCATGCCATCCTGGCTTGTCTGCACCACAGCACTGCTGCCAGGGCAGAGCCTGCCAGACCACAGCCCTTCCAGCAAAACAACTCTAGTGGGCAATAAAACTGGGATAAACAGGGCAGCACTGGCTTGGTCTGCACAGGAGGCCCCACATCCACACTTCCCAGGGCCAGGCTGCTGCTATTCGAAGTCACTGAGGAGCCCTGGGCAGGGGGAGGGAGCAGGGACATGCCAGGGCTCGAGGAGTTTGAGCTGTGGTTGGGGATTTCAAGCTGGAGAGGAACTTGCTGGGGAAAAGGTGCAATTTCTCCTTGTTCCCTTGCCTTGCAACATCTGAGTTGCGCTACCAGGAGCTGGGGGCCACTGTTCTGCAGAACAGATGTCCCATTGGACGTGGGATGCCGTGGGGCCACATATCATCCAGGGAGGATGCACTGCTAGGACTGTGTGAGGTGTCTGTGAGAGGCTCAAGACTGACTGAGGGATCATGCCAGTCCATGGGCCCCAAGAGGGACAGTGGGATGAACTCAGGAGGCACAGTGCCTGTGCCCAGAACAGGGCTAGGGCTGGGAGACTCACGAGATTGTGCTTGGGGTATTCCAAGGAGTGTCCATGCCTGAGTAAAGGACACTGTCTGAGGATGGTCCAAAGGAAACCCACATCCCTTCCTTTGGATGCTCCAAAGGAGACCCCAGGCAATGTTTCACAGGTTCAGTTTTCTACCAGCACTGCCTCTTAGCCCTGAGGGGTAAACTCAGACGTGCATCCAGCCTCTCCTTGCAGGTGCTGAGACTTTGCCATCACCAATGAGCTCCCCCAGAAAACATCATCCCTCTAGCTGGATGGAATTTTGGCATCCTCCCAGCGGTGCCCATCACACCACAGGGCCACCACAGCCAGCCCCGTGGCACTACCAAACCAGGGACAAGTCTGCCTTGGTAAATGAGTAGAAAATGAGTCCTGGGACATTCCTGCCTGAGATTCATTTAAAATCTACTAAAAGAGACTTTGACCTTCCAAGAAACATGTCTCTGGGAAGCTGCCCAGTGGGAAAGAGGACAGACCCAGAACATCCCAGCAGTTAGGGAAGATTGAAAACAAGCTAGGAATAAAAAAATGACTATATATATAAACATGCTGGGCAGAAAAGCCAGCGCCTCAGCCTATGTTCTCTGGTTGTTGTTGTTGCTTCTAAAGCTTTGATTTGGAAACTTGCTGCTATTTATAGCCCTCCCCTTTCCCCGCAGTGGTTACTGTGCTGATCCCTTCCAGATGCTGGTTCCTCTCAGACCTGTGCTGAGGGGACTGTCGGGAGCGGGGGATAATTTTGCAGCCTTGCAAAACTGGGGATACAAAGGGGAGGGGTAAAGAGCCTTAGCACCCCTGGGGTGGGTTCAGTGAGGGTGGGTTCGCAAAGCACAGGTCAGGAGTGAACCCACACGCAGGCACCATGGCTGCTCAGCCATGAGCAGGTGCTGGGGAAAGATTTCTCCTGGATTCATTCTCCAAAAGGATGAAGGAATCCCCTATCATACAGCCCCAAGGAACCCCAACATTCCTGCAGAGCTTGGATGTGCCTTTGGCAGTTCCCTGTGTAGACAGCCCTGGTCCCTGGGAAATCCCTATGATGTCAACATCTCTATCCACCTCTGTCAACATCTCTCCCCACCTCAGAAGGTTGAATGAGCTCTAGGAATCCCACAGAAAATATGAGTCTGGGCTTCCCTGCCTATGAGAGAGGTTTGGTGGTGACTCAGTGGCCTGTAACCAGGGCAGCAGCATACAAACAGGCAGTGTGGAGCACAAGGAGGGCAAGGGTAGGAGGCGTGCTGGAGGTAGAATTGGTCCCTGAATCCTTGGCTGGTGATAAGGAGGCTCAGGGTATCTGTGCTGCTCCATGGTGGGGAGGGGGTTCAGCGCCTGCCTGAGAACCAGCAAGGAGAAGGTACTCTGTGTCTCAGGGAGCAAGATGAAGGTTTCCAGGAGCCTGATGCTGCTGTGTCCTGGTACAGGCACAATGGCACTTCCCTGGGACAGTGCAGGCCCCCCCAGCTGAGATGCTGCAGCCCAGGGCAGAGACAGGGGTCTGGAAGCAGCCACTCCTTTGTTTGGGTGCACTCCGGGGGTGCCAATGGGCAGCAATAGGGCAGCCGTGATTTTTTCTTTGCCTTCTCAAGAAAACTGCTCCTGAAAAGCATCACACCACAGCTCTGGTCTTATCACCCCCAAGATTCCTCTGTCCATGAACAGATCAGTTTTAAAACAGCTTCGTCAGGTTCTGGGTCTGTGTGCTGGGCCAAGGAGAGAGACCCTGGGGTGCCTGGCCATGGAGGAGACTCTCCCAGGAGTGCTCCTGGGCATCCAGCTCTGCAAAGGAGATGTGGGGGCAGCCCAGCCTGGAGACTGGCCTGGTGCTGGAGCTAGGGGAGCTGGGGGGGGTCCTCCAGTGGAGCAGAGCTGGGGAGAGAGAACTGGAAACAGGGAGTTTTATATAATCTGAGTTTAATAGAGGGGAATTAACATTCTCTGGAGATGCTGTGAGCATTTCGGGATGGCTGATCCTTGGGAGGCATTTGTTTGTATTTAACTTCCCCCAAACCCACTCTCCTGGCTAGTGAACTCTGGATGCCTCCAGTTTAGCATCTCCCCTGGGTGGTTTGGCAGTGAATCAGGATTAACCTGAGGGCACTGGGATGCATTTCACTTTTGAATAGGATGTTTCAGGGCAGCAGCGTCCTGGTCCTTGCTGAATGCCTCGGTGTGCCAGGATGGAAGGGGAAGGAGGCAGAGGGAGCCTGTGCAGAGGTGGCTCTGCCTGAGTTACTGTCACTTGCACAGCGGGGACACGTGAGGGGAGATATTGGCTAATCCAGAGCCGGTCTGGAGAGTTGGGGACACCCCATCTCCAAGCCTGAACGTGCTAATCGTGACCCAGGCTCCACATCCTGCTGCCTGACGATGCTCTGGGAAAGCCAGAGATGATCAGGCATGCTGAGAAGGGGAGGGGGAGGC
>VZRX01027374.1:0-10074 GCA_013398075.1 Notiomystis cincta | reverse complement strand
CCCTCCCTGCCCTCCCTGCCCTGCCCGGCCCTCCCTGCTCTGCCCTGCCCGGGCTGGGGACGCGCGGGCACCTCCGAGTCTGCCCCCAGCGCGGCTTCACAGCAGGTGCCTCGGTAGCGCAGCGTAAGCTCGCAGGGAACTGCTTTTGCCCTTTTTCCTTCCCCTACCCTGAGCACCTTAACTTTTGTGGAAACTTGTGTTCTTCACGCCACGCTGAATAGCCTCAGAGCAGGTCTGAAGGCTTTGTGTGGGTAAGGAAGAGGTGATAGAGCCGCGAGTCGTGGTTAAAGCCTTGCAGGTTGTACGTGTCGGTATTTATTCCAGCAGCAGGAACCAGCGTTGTTTGGTGGTGTCGGGTCTGGGGGCTGTTTCCTCCCAAACACCATAGTTGGCTGTTGGAATGTAGGTCTGGAAGCGAATTCTGTGTTCGTGGTGTTTGTTCTGCCTTCCTGAAGATGTCATCAGGTTAAAGGTTCAGCAGTTGTGTACCTTGTCTGTCTTGTACTTCTAAAGCTTTGGAAACTGCAGGTTCTGGGAGATTTCTGCCTTGGCTGATTCAGTGCTGTGTATTAAAAAGCGGCTTTGTTTCGTGGTTTCTTTTTTTTTCCCCCTGATACGAATCTTTTCACAAAGATAACTCTTGCTGTCCTTCTTAAGTGTCGGTGTGTTCAAACGGCATTGTGTTCCCTGCTTTCTCTCTCTCTCTCTTCCCGGTCTTTACTGCCCCTCTACCTGTCCTTTTCCCCTTGCCAATTTGCCAGTTTTTGGGCTTTCTGGTGGCTGGAGATCAGCTGGAAACCGGTGCCCCAAATTGGAACACAATCTGTAACTGAAGCCACTTCAGACTAAACAGCACAGAAAAAACCCACCTCCTGCATCTCTGTGGAAAAGGCTCATGGTAATATGTTCCAGAAGGAGTTGCATGTTGTTGTTTTTTTCAAACACTGCATCTCACTGTTAATTCATTTGCTTTGAGGTCTGTCACAATCCCAGATGGCTTTCTGGAGGATTGCTGCCAGCTCCTCCTTCCATATTTTGTCCTTCAGCTTTTGATTTCTCTCTTCTTCCTCTGCTTTGGCTCTCAGCAAATTATTCATCTGACTTACTGAAAAACATATTCTAATTCCAGCCTCTCTGGTGGCTGCAGCTCTCTGCAGTTAGGTGCCACCTGCAAACTTCGTGTGTTTTCAAGTCCTTGTGGAGGCTGAGCGTAGCCTCAGGTCAAACTGTTGGCTGCTGGCATTTTATTCTAATCAGCCTGGTAAATGAGTAATAGTTCAGTGGTTTCACTGGGGAGGGAAGGTGGGTTGGCTCACGGAGGTGGCGCTGGGTGCCCAGAGCTGAGGTCTCCGCTGGAGCCGAGGTGCCACGGGGCTGTCTGATGGTAGAAGAGTCGGGAAAGTGGCATCTCCAGAGAATCCATGGGCTCGTTAATGGCGTGCTAAGCGCTGATGCCGGGTAGCTTGGGCAGTCCTGCGGGAAACAAGGCTCTGATGTGTCTCTTCATCCCTGCTTCCCTCTTCCCAGCCCAGCTGCGTTGCTGTAAGTGGAGAACGGGGGAACTGCAGCCGGTTTGTGGTTGTGCAGCCTGTGTGCTTAGCAGTGGTTCTGCGAAGGTAACCATTAGGTGGCCTAGGGACACACAAAGGACACACAAAGTGTCAGAGTGAGAGGCTGAGAAAACAGGAACTCCCGGTTGCAAAGCTTTCGGCTGGTGTAGAGAGGAACCGCCGAAGGGAGACGGGGTGGGAGCACACAGACCTGCTAAGGAAGTAACAAAAAGTGTCGATGCCTGAGCAGCCCCAGCCAAAGTGGAAGTCTGAGAGATTTGTAAATCCTTACGAGGTTTACGACAGCTGGAAGCCAGGAAGGGGCTGCTGTGTGCGAGTGCAGCCTGAATTCGGTCTCTGTGTGCGTTGCCAGGCTTCAGCTTGGCGCAGAAGCCGTTCGGAGCCACCTTCGTCTGGAGCAGCATCATCAGCGCCCTGCAAACCCAGGTGGAGGTGAAAAAGCGCCGCCAGAACCTGAAGTGTTACCACGACTGTTTCATTGGCTCGGACGCCGTGGACGTGGTGTTTGCCCACCTGCTGCAGAACAAGTACTTCGGGGACGTGGACATTTCCCGGGCCAAGATCGCGCGCGTGTGCCAGGCGCTGATGGACTGCAAAGTCTTCGAGGCCGTCTCCACCAGGGTCTTCGGGAAGGACAAACGCTCCGTGTTTGAGGACAGCAGCAGCAGCCTCTACAGGTTCACAAATGCCTCCAACCAGCCTGAGCTTGAGAAGGATTACCAGCAGTGTACCCCACAGAGGTCAGTCCACGCAGGTGAAGAGCAGAGTCTTCACAGGGGGAAAATATTGCGTGTTCTGGGGGAGAGAAAGGAAAACTTGTACATTTACAGGGTAAAAATAGACTCTGCATAGATGTTTGTGGGTGGAAGACAGGTAGGAAAGAGCAATTTGAGCAGAGTAAATCACTCAGCCTACGTGGTTACTTGTTTTCTGTCTGTTATCACGTCGCCTCGGGGGAGGGAGGTGAGAGGGTGGAAATTAAGTACATTTACATACTGATCTAAATCAATAACCAACTGGAATTCAGGTGCATCAAACAGGGCAATCTGTAGTCACTGCACATCAAGCTCTGGCATAAACCAGTAATCCGTGCAACTTCTAAGGAAAAATTGTTTTCTCCTTTCATCATCTTTGCTTCACTGTGCTTCAAATTCAGCTCTTTTTTTAGCTGTTTCTTTATGCATGTAAGACTTGTTCCCAGGCAGGGTAGCAGGCAGTTCTGCTGTTCTGCTGTTGCACACCATCCTAGAACCAGAGGGAAGTGCAATGGTGAGGTTTTGCTTCCCTGTCTCTTTCGGAGTGGGCAAAGAAATCCCTGGTACTGACTAAACCTGCACAAAGCAGAACTTGTAGATGCCCCTTTGCCAATAACTTCCCTTAAATGGCTTTTGTTGAGTGTTCATCTCTTCACCTACTCTGACATATTCTTACAAGAAGCTAGATGGATGTGTTTAATGCAGTAGTTTTAGCAATGTGCACTTTTGAAAGTTGTAAATAGTATTGACCCAAAATGGAAATCCCTTATTTGACTGACATGTTCATGTGAGTAGCAAATGTGAACTTCAGTGCATCAACCCTGGTGGAAAAAGAAGAGGAACAGAGATTAAAAATATTTCCTTTGTCCTGCTTCTCCCCTCTCTCCCACTAGCTCTTTGTCCTACAGCAAACTGTCCCAAGTCTTTATTTTAAAAGAGAATTAATGAGAAATTAAAGCCACTTTAATTACGTGTGGCTTATTATATTTAAAAATATTTTCACCACAAGGAACTGTTAAAGTAAGGCTTAGAATATATTGAACAAACAGTCATTAAACAGGATTATTCCTGTTTTATTTGTGTAGAATGAAGGTGTTTTTCTTCTGAGCAGGGCACAGATGCATTGGGTTGCATTTCTTCATTTAGTGAAAGGATCAGATCTATTGATACATGCAGCTTGTCACATCCATATTGAAGACAGTGGACATCAAAAAGATTTTGCAGTGGCCTAAAACAAGCTGTGGGAACTTAAATTATACAGCTGTGCTTGGAGGAACAGTAATTTTGTGGCTAGAGTGGTTCTGTTACATGGAAATAATTTTTGAAGGTATCATACATTCTCTTGGGTGATTTGGACAGAGGGGAAGATAATGTAAATATCTGTATAGGAGAAACTTTTTATTCCTGGGACAGCTACCTGTATCTGTGTGTTGCATGATATGTTAGGTTATCCATATATATGGCTATAAATATATAAAACCTGTTTTTAATCTCAGATATGAGAAGAGCCCGTTGTTCCACTCTCCTCCATTCAAACCAGAAAGCTTGGAGGATCTTTGGGAAAACCTGAGTCTCAGGCCTGCAAACAGCCCTCAAGTGAACATCTCTGACAGCCTGTCCCGTCGAGGTAAGCCAAGTAATGTCCCAGGCAGCTGTCTGTGGGAGAAGGAAGGAACCTCTGTAGCACTGGGAAGACTTGTGCCCCTCAGCTTGGAGAGGGAGGCAAACTGACACTCGCAGTATTTTGGTTTGAACAGGTCATGAAAAGGAAAATTATGATTATTGCAGGCTCACCTTTTGCCTTTTTATTTCATCAGACAAGAGGCATTGATTGAAGTATATCAGCATTGAATTTTGTGGAGGAGAATAGAGCTTGATTTGACTTAGAAATACTCATAATACTCAGTTTCCTGCACTACTTGTGTGCTTGTTTTGTCAGGGCAAACAGTCTGCTCTTGGCTAGAAGTGAATTGTGTATCTGCACATCCAGCTCTCCTTCAGTATTGTGTGAAACTATTCTTGACAATTCATGTCTTGACTTTCAGTCCAAACTATGATCTAATGTGTTTTTTTTTCCCTTTGATTAAAAGTGCTAAAGCATCCTAGAAACTGTGGTTTCATCATAGGGAAATATTCAAGGAAGCTGTGATAAGGGGAGTGTCAGTGCTGCACTTTTTATTTCATCCCTTATCTAGAACAAAGATTGTTTGCAAATTAGAGCACAAAGAGTGTAAGGCACTTCAGATTATCCAAAAAGCAGCTCTCCCACACTCGTAGTTAACTAAACAAATGGGTAATTCTCGCCTTTTGTGGTGATAAAAGGCACTTCAGGCCGATAAGAGCCACGTGTTTTCCTACTGCATTTCGGTAAAATTAATCTGTTAGGTTGGCCTGATGGGAGGAAGGGGAGTTATCTTCCTTGTGTTTTTGAACATGCTGAGTCTCCACGTGCTTTGTGCATCCACCCTTCCCAGTTATTAATGAAGTGTGGCAAGAACAAACAATCGCTCGCCTGCTGCAGCTGGTGGACCTCCCTCTCCTGGAGTCTCTGCTCGAGCACCAGGAGGTCAGACCTGAGCTCCCACAGCCCAGGAAGGCAGCTGGATACGTCGTCACGAGCAACTACCTGGACAGAGAGATTCTCAAGGCTTTCAGTGACTCGCAGTAAGTGTTCACTGCTGTCCCCCACAGCTCCGAAACGCTTTGTGCTTTCAGGGGAATGGAAAGCACAGTTGGGCTTTGGGGTGAAATGCAGCAGTCTCAGTCCTGCAGAAAGGATGTGAGGAGGCACTTTTTTCCCTGTTGGACTTGACTGGAATAACTGGTAAACAACAGTTGCTCAGTGGGAATTTCTGCTGAACACTGGGGATGGTTTTTAAATGCAGTGACAGGTTGTTGATGGTATTCAGAGGGGAAATTCTTTGCTGCATTGAGGGAAGAAGAGAGGTTTCATAATCATCATGAAAGTTTTTCCTAGAGACATTACTTGTGAGGAACTAGTTTAGTTCCTCCTACTGTATGAAAAGAGCAAAGAACGCTGAGCTTGAAAGTGTGCATAGAGTTGAAAACATTCTCTGAGAAAGTTGTACCAGCCTGAATCAGATCAGGGTTCAAGTTTCTGTTTATCTAACAATAATTGTGTCCTTATCTAAAAGTAGAGGACATGATTGACTTTGGGTTTTACTGCTTGTGACTGTTTACTTGTGGGTTACTAATTTTTCATCTTGATTAAATACATAACAAAGAGGCTTATGAGGATGATGCAGCCGAGTGTGTCAGGTGAAGTGTCGTGTGTGTGAATTTCTAAGGGGTTTAAGTGCCTACACATGCACTTTTCACTGTGATGGAGGAACCAGTCCACCTGCTTTCTGTGGGAAGTCTGGCTGCTTTCTGTGGAGCAGCCAGCTCTGAAGGGCACCCACAATTAGAGCTGCACACCTAAACCCCTCTGTCTTCCAGGACAGACGAGTGGCTCTCGGCAGCAATTGATTGCTTGGAATATCTTCCTGATCACATGGTGGTGGATATTAGCAGGAACCTGCCTGATCAGCCAGACAAAGCAGATACCTGGAAGCTGCTGCTCTTTGAAAACATTGGCAGATACTACAGCCAAAAAAAGGAGCCGCTGTTAAGCCATGCTTCTGAAATTCATTTAGGAATTGCAGAATTATTAGGTGAGTAATATAGAGCTGCCTTCCAATGCTTATGTGAGATATGTACTGAGAAACTGAGCATTTACCTCAGGAACCAAGATTAAAGGCTGACTTCTACAAGTTGTTTTTCACTGGTGGTTTGGTTTGGGTTTGTTTGTTGTTTTTTTTTTTAATTTCTAGTCATAAAGACTGCTCTTTGACATTTTGGTTCTGACTGCATGCAGTTCTATCACCTTTGTTCAGGTCTGTGTAGAATGGCTGTGAAACCAGAGTGCTGTAATTTGGTACTAGCTGGTATCCATGGAAGTTAAATATCCATGGGAAATCAAAGGTAAATATAGCCTAATAGTAAATATTTAGGCTGTAAGAGCTAAACTGAAGGCTGTGTGGATGATTTGTACCCCATTCACATCTTCTCTTTTTTTACCCAGAAACATTTCTTAAATTTTGTTTAGACAGTATTTTAGAAAGTTTTTGATGCTTTAGTTTTCAATTAATGTGTCATCCCTGATCTCCTTATTTTTCACAGTTATCTGCCTTGATTATTCTTCTTGATCCATGTTCATTGGAATACTTTGCATTTATATCCCATTCTTCCTCTCTTCATGATAAAGGGTATTACTACAACCTACTTCATTTAAACAATGGCTAATTCTGCATAGTAAGGCAAATTAAAACCTAGCAAAGTTCTACAAAGTGATTTGCAATCAATTAATCAAATTAGCCCATATACCTAGCACATATTCCTCAGTGTTTGTGAGATCTTTATTACTACAAGCAGAGGTCATTTGGTGTTTTTTTTTAATAGAACCATTTTTCTTTTTCATCCCATTTAAGATGGCTGAACTGTAATTGAACTTAATTACAAGGGAGCTTTAATGCCAGGCTATGTGTGGGGTGTTGTCAGACAGTCTGCAAGCAGCTCTCCTCAGCCTGGGAGAAGTTTTTGTGAGAGTGAATTGCTGTGTTTGGCCAGTGCTGTTCAGAGAGATGGGCATCTCTTCAGTGGCTGACTTGGGGGTTTTATGGTGACATCTATTTAAATGAAGATGGCAACAGGTACCTTTCTCTGTCCCCAGTGAATGGGAAGATGGAGCAATCTCTAGAAGCTGTTCAACTCTATTTGAAGCTCCTGGACAGCCAGGTGAGGGAGGAGTTCAGGAGACTGCTGTACTTCATGGCTGTTGCAGCGCATCATTCCGAGCTCAAGCTGCAGAAGGAGGTATGTGTGCATTCTTAAACAGTTGCTTTACACTTACTGAAACCCACAGGTCCCAGGCACTGGTCAGAAAACACCTTTGTAGCTTAAATTTGGGACTACAGGAAAAGCAACGACTCAGAAGAACAAAGGTGATGCCCTTCTTAATGGGGGAGACTGACTCTCCTCTTCTGGTCATTATTTCTTTGTTCTTCAGAGTGACAACAGGATGGTTGTGAAGAGAACATTTTCTAAAGCTATTATCAACAATAAAAACTTATCCAGAGGGAAAACTGACCTCCTCATCTTGTTCCTTGTGGACAACCAAAGAGATGTGTTAAAGGTAAGAGGTAGGAAATGGCTTTGGTATCTGGTATGCTCATGGAGAGCTGCCTTCCCTAAGCTGCTGCTGCACTGTCCTCTCTGTCTCTCTGTTCCAGATCCCAGGGGCACTGCACAAAATGGTCAGCAATAAACTGCTGGCTCTGCAGAAAGGCCAGGATCCCAGCAAGATTACAGGTGAGGCTTCACCCCGAGCCTCTTAATCTTGTCATGCCCCCAGCTGAGAATTGGGTGATACAGAAAGACTTGCTGTGACCGTGGCTGATTTGATCTGCAGGAGGGTGGGTCTGCAGAATCTCGAGGGTGGGTGGAGTGTGGAGATAATCCTGTGAATGTCTCACCTTTCCTTTCAGGTTATACCTTCTGCCAAAAACTTGATGAGAGAGAGTATCGCTCCAACACAGAGAAGACCACAAGGGACGAGCTGTTATCTCTGCTGAAAGCTATTGATGAAGATTCAAAGCTCTCTGACAAGGAGAGAAAGAGGCTGCTAGGTCAGTTCCACAGTAGTAATCCAAGTATTTTTATGCAGTATTTTGGAGACAGAGTTACTAATATGTGTGTGTGAGACTTTAAATGCTGATTACTTTGTATACCCCTGCTTTGAAAACACTAATATATTTGTAAATCTTTTATATTCGTGTATCTGCCTAATAAAATTATTTTGTGGAAATGGATGGAATTTATGCAGTTATTACCAAAGCCAATAGTTTAGCCTGGTATTTATAATTTAGCTCTTCTCATTCTTAATTGCTATAGGACTGAAATAATACTTCCTTTTTCCCCCCAAAAGCCAAGTCTGGTGACTCCCTCTATTCAAGCATCAAAATCACAGAGCTGGAAGACACCACCAATGAGATCTCTCTGCCACCTTTTGCCCCAGCACCAAACTTTATGCTGAATGCTTTTTTCCCCCCTAATTTGCCTTGGATTATGTGACTGACATATAGGATTGATCTTTGACTTGCTGTGTGCTGGAAAGAGCTGAGAAACATGTTCTGCTTGACACTGCACAGCTTTTCTTCATGCTTGCCAGCTAACTAACCTATGTGTGTGTGTGACAAATTGCTGTGCTGTTTTGAGCTCAAACAGCACCATATTGAGGAATTGGCTCTCCTGGCATGGTGAAGACAGTCTGGATTTTTAAGCCAGTCTGGCTCTGGATTTTTAAATCAGTTTGTGGCTGGTTATCTTCATCCCTGCAGTGCTTTGCTGTCTGTAATTCCTACTGATGGCACTAGCTGTAATTAGAAAAGGGCTGGAGCAAAGGAAGGGCCTTTGGCTTTTCTTGTGGCATTTCTTATCCATGTCTGGTCTGCAGTGGAAATCCCAAGATTGGCAACACAGGTAACTGCAAGCACATTATATATAAATATATATATATTTAGCATGATCAGATATCTAATTTTGACTCTTGTGGAGTTATCTTTGGAGTGATATCACCAAAACTTCATTACAGCTGCTGTTGTGGGAAAAATTCAAACCAACAACAACCAAATTTTTTTCCATATAAAGTGTTGAGCTCTGTTCTGTTCTTTAGCTAATTTAATTATGACAACAAAGTAGTGATAACTGTCTTGAAAAGCACAGTCCTGATGTCTCACTAACTAATGCTTCAGTCAGTAGTGGTGTCTGCTGCCAGGGGCCAGAGTGTTTCTCTGAAATGGAGCTGAAGGATTTGGTGTGCAACAGGACAATGTTTTACTGTGTCCTGATGGGGGATGGAAGACAAACATGTAAAAAGCTTCTTCTAGTTAATTAGAAAGGACTTCTAAAAATAATCACTTCCTGAACTCTGGTAGGGAAGTATAAGCCTTTATAGAAGTTATAGTTCTTAGTTTTAACTGAAAAGGTTTTATTATAAATGCACTTTCTCAGAAAAAAATTGGCTTAGCTCATACTTTAAAATGTGGGGGTGGAAATCCTAAGTTAGTGGTGGTGTTGGATTGGTTTGCTCCTCAGCAGAAGTATTTTCCCTTTCTTCCTCCTGCCGGCTGTAACAGCACGGTTAAGAAGGTGAGATTCCTATCTTGGAAATGAGCTGTGCCTGTGGGCATCGCCTGCTGCAGTGAGATCCCGAATTACAGAGCCCCTGTCCTGTGAGTCACAGGGCTGGCTCTGGAGCCGAGTTTGTGTTCAGGCCGTGGAAAAGCGCAACGGGGCAGGGCCGCTCCAAGGTGGGCACAGGGCAGGGCCAGCACGCTCCTTTCTCGGTCCAGCTCCCCTCAGAGCACCTCCGACTCCTCTTTGGGGAAGCTGGCGGTCGCACTGTGACCTCTATGATGTGTCTAGGGACAGCGAGGACAAGCCAGGGCTGCCTTCCCCGGTTGCTGGGGTTAATCTGAATCAGCGCTGTGTGTGTGGGGCAGACCCCGATCCATCCATCGCTGTCCGGGCGCGGGCTGCGGGGAGCTCTGCTTGGGGTCGGGACCTGCTCCCCGCTCGGCTGCCCCTCGGGGGCCCCTGGGGCCGTTCGAGCTCCCTCGGTGCCGGACAGCGGCCCCTCAGCCCCAGCGCGGCAGGGAGAGCGCGGGCGCTGCGCGGGGGGCGGTGGG
>VZRX01027373.1:0-21708 GCA_013398075.1 Notiomystis cincta | reverse complement strand
CCGCGCTGAGGGCGGGACTCCTGTTTGAGCACGCAGCGCTGGGACTTGCAGCGTGTCTGGTGCAACAGCCCTGCCCTGGAGATACGTAGCAAAAAACAGATTTCACCCCAGCACTGGTTCGTTTGGATTTTTGCCATGGGAAAAAAAAACTAAATCAAGGGATCGCAGAATCAGCTAGGTTGGAAAAGACCTCTGAGATCATCGAGTCCAACCTGTGGCAGTGACCACCATGTCAGCTAGACCGTGTCCAGTCTGTCCTTAAACACCTCCAGGGACGGCACTCCAGCACCATCGCAGACAGCCCATTCCAATGTCTAATCGCCCTTTCTGTGAAGAAATTCTTCCTAATGTCCAACGTAAACCTCCCATGGCACAGCTTAAGTTCATGTCCTCTTGTCCTGTCGCTGGTTGCCTGGGAGAAGAGGCCGATCCCCACCTGGCTACAGCCTCCTTTCAGGTGGTTGTAGAGAGTAATAAAGTCCCCCCTGAGCCTCCTGTTCTCCAGGATAAACACCTCCAGCCCACTAAGGTGCCTCTCACAGGGCTTGTGCTCCAGACTTTCCACCACCTCTGTTGCCTTCTGTGGGTGACATACTTCAGAGATACAGCAGTTCTGTCTTGCTGAGGGGAGGCTGGTGTGAATCCTCTCATCTCCCAAGCTTATCACATCATCTCTGGATGCTGAACCTTGGGGGCTTGAAAGTGTTCCCAGTTTCTCTGAGTTACAGTTTTTTCTGCCATGGGAAAGTTTTTTCTACTATGGGAAAAGTGGAAATTATTAAAAACTGAATTTTAAGACACTTTTCTTTAGACTTACAGGGACCTTCTTTATAAGAGGAGTAGCTATTTCAGAGGCATTCTGGAAATGAATGTCTGCTTTTCCACGTTTATTTTTCTGTTAAGTTTTTCATGGGTGGCCCTCTCTTTCCCTCCCTACCAGATGTTAAGTACGATTTTCTCTCTGGGTTATAAAAGTGGTTATAAGAAGACTGGCCACAGGCAAAGGAAGTCATCCATGCAGGGAGGTCAAGGAAAATCTTCCTGGAAAGGTGCATTTATTCTTGCAGTTGCCATCTGTGAAAATGAAAACATCAGCAGTTTAACTGACATGGATACATTCAAAAGATTGCCATGGAAGGGGAGCAGTGAAGTGTCTCTCCTGTGCATACCTGGCCAAGCACTGGGAACTGCACCCGTGCTTTCATTCACAGGATATGTTGGGATGGCATTTAGTTACTGTCTGTTCCTTCCAAAGAGAAAAAGGGGATTGGTTTAGGGTCACAGTCCCACTGACCCACCTTCTGGAGCAGCCAGCAGAGCCGGAGGGGTGGGGAATTCCAGCGATGGCTACGGCCTCTTCACGGCCTGTGGCGAATCTCATCTGCCATCTGTCGCCCTGCAGCTTGGCTTTGTTCAGCAGCAGAGGAGCTCTGCAGTCCTCACTGTGCTGAGCAATTGTTACTTCTCGCCCCTGTCAGCTCTACAGAAACAAAGCGCCGCTGGAGCGAACCGGTTTTATTCCCCACGTATAATTAATCATCAATTAAGCTTGAGCAGCAGGCCACCTATAAAATATCCCCCACTTATTCTTGGTAACTAGTTGGTGTAAATACGACTCCTTGATTTCCTACATTTTTCTACTTCTGTGCTCGCTGTGAAAAAATCCTGGATGCATTTCCAGTCTGGAGCATGATTTCAAAGACATCAGGGTTCGTGCAGCCCATGGTTTCAGTTGGAGGTTAGAGAATTGTTATTGCAAATTGCTGGATAGAGACTGTGGTGTGTGTGAAGTCCAGCAATTAAGGGTTATGTTGTGTTTCTCTTGGATCATTAGAGCTGTCAGCCCTTAGAAACTGATGGCTGCCCTTTCAAGGTGGAAGAGTTTTGCACAAATTTCAGGTATATTTCCCAAGCATCCTGCTGCTGCCAAGGAGTTTACATGTGCTTGCTTGGCTCTAGAAGACGCTTGTACAGACATCTGAGTGACCATCTTCTAGATTGATCAGGAGTGCATGTAATTATTACTTGGGATGCTTTGAAGGAAATGTACCTCTGTGGCTAGCATGTTCCAGAAAGTTTCCTTCTAGTGGAAAGATTGCCACCTCTGCTTGAATAGCAGGAGTCTGGGTTTGCCCGTTCAAAATTAGTTTTTAGCACAAATGCAGGTAGGGTAAAAGTGAGCAGAGGTTACTTACATGCTCACCCACCTGCACCCCATCCCTCTGTCAAAATTTGGTAAGACAGAGGTGGAGGGAAATGCAAGAAAATCATGTTTAATCTACTTATCCTGAGATTAACTCCAAAAGGCTTCTCATTCTGTCTCTATGTTTAGTTGACAGACTGTAGATGCTTACCTAATCCATGCAAACTACCCCAACTCTTCACTAAGCCCTCTGAGGAACTTTAGTCATTTGTGTGGCAAGGATGTCCTTTTTGAGCCCCTTTTTGAGCTGGGCAATGTTCAACTCTGAGGGACCTGTTTCAGTTGTGAGTCTGGTTACCCAAATCCTTGTGTAACCTGCTGTTCATGCCCTGTGCAGTCACAGGACTGGGGACTCTTGCCTGCAGCACATTACTTGCTTTTGTTTTTAGACTTAGATAATGAGGGGTAAGCGTATAATTTGGGATGATTCAAAGCTTTGGTGTGCTCTCTTTGAGGATGACCTGACATGAGGAAAACGGTGCTTCTGTGTAGGGATTGAGGTTTCTGAAGTGAAAAATCACTGAAAGCAAAATAAGGAAACCAGGCTGAGCCTGTCATATGCATGGGTCAGGGACAGCCTGAGGGGCACATCTGTAGTATATGCAAATTCTTAAGCACAAACCTAAGGATGAGCTTCAGTCCAAAGCTGCTGATTGCTTATGTTACCACCTTACAGGCAGACAGTCCTGAAGTGAGATTTGGGGTGTTCTTTTGTAATCAGAGATTTGTGCATAGCATGAGTTCAGGTTACTAGTAGGAGTAGTGTGAAAACCAGTTGCTTGAGGAAAGGTATCCCGGTGGCAGTGCGGGAGATTTATGGCTCTCATAAAGCTCACTGCCTCATAGATGCAGTCCAAAAATTGGCAGGGATCTGGGGCAGCCTGAAGGTCCATTGAGCTTCACTCTACCAGTGATAGGTGTTTAAAGAATCACAGAATATGTTGAGTTGGAAGAGACCCATCAGAATAATCAAGTCCAACTCCTGGTCCTCCACAGGACCACTGCCAAGAGTTACACCCTGTGCCTGGGAGCATTGTCCAAATGCTTCTTGAACTGTGTCAGGCTTGGTGCTGTGACCACTTCCCTGGGGAGCCTGTTTCAGTGCCCAACCACCCTCTGGGGGAAGAACCTTTTCCTGATACCCAACCTAGCCCTCCCCTGGCACAACTTGATGCTGTTCCCTCCAATCTTGTCACTGGTCACCACAGAGAAAAGATCAGTGCCTGCCCCTCCTCATCCCCTCACAAGGAAGTTGTAGACTGTGATGAGGTATAAAGACAGGGCAGATATCCAAAGTCTCCTCATTGGTAATGAGCTGAAGACTGTATCTTAGACTTAGATATGAGAGAAACACACACAGGAGAAGAGGTCAGAACTTGATGAAGGGTGTAGCAGGATCTGCTGCCTTGCAACAGAACAAGCTAATCTGCAGCAGAGATGGGGGGAGGGAGACTCCATCCATCAGAAGGCAAAGCAAATAGTTGTAGGAGAGTTAAAACTTTGTGGGATGCCCTAATCCAAAACCATTTCTGAAGAGGTGCCTAAGCTTTTATGTCTTCCCTAAACAGAAATAAAAGAGTAGATTTGTTTTGGAATTCTGAACTAAAGTTATTCTTCTTATAAAGCATTTTCTGTTCTCTTTCCCCTGTGCCTTTCTTCCTTAAGCTGTAAGTAGTTTGACTGAAGTTCTGGGGCACATGTGCCAAAAGGGACAGCAAGACAGGGTGACAGAATCTTAGGATGTTACAGTATACACATGCCAAGAGCATTTCTCAGAGCCTAGCCAGGAGCACTTTCTCATTTGTCTTTAGAACCAGGGAAGTTTAGGAACACCCAGGTCCAGCACTGAACAAAAAATTGGAGTTTTTGGTTAGGGAGAGCATTGGAGAAGAGTGGCTTGACAGAAAGCTTTGTGTTTCAGAAGCTGATCAGTATGTATTTGAAAAAAAGCAAAATGAATGTCAAAAATGCAGACAATTCAGCAGTATTTTAACTCTGTTCCAGTTAAGTAATTTCCAGATATTTTATGACATGTGTGTGCTTTTTGACACAGAAATTGTTTTGCATTGATCTTCTTCATCACTATTGAAAGGCTTGAGGCTGATATATCCAGAAGTCATGCTTTCTTTAATGCAAACATATAAATTCTATTTTAAAAGGCTAATAATAACAGCAACTATTTCATTGCACCTACTTTTCTTCAAATGTGGAACGAGCACACTTCATTTCATACACTGCATACACCAGCTACCTAAGGGTTGTCAATTATGTTACGCTGTAAAAGGCACAGCACTTAAGGGGCTGTCAGTCAAGTCTGTAGTGAGAGAGATTTCAAGAATCTTTATTCCAACACTATCAAATATAAAAATAAAGCAAATTTACACCAAACACAGAGGTATCCTATTTCATTTTATAGTGAAAGTGATTTGGATTGAACATAGAATTAGTAAAGGTGAATCAAGAGTAGCCAGAGATCTTTACTTGTAAAGCAATGTCCCCTGTTTTGTTCCTTACCACAGCTTTCCTTCTTCATGAAAGAAGATGCTACCCAGATTTTCACTGCATTTTGGATCACAGTCCCAGATCCTGCATCTGTTTCATCTTTTCTTCACGGTCTGAGGGTTGCTGGTTGGGGTTTTTTTCCCCCGCAGTTTATGGATGTCATTGAGCACTGCAAGGCATTTTGGGGAACATTCTTTTTTGCAGTATTATGTTCCTGCTCTGCCATAATTTATGTGCTTGAGTAGACCCCACTGAATTTACAAACAGTTCCCAGGAAGAAAAAGAACTTATATGGATATAATTTGGAGGCATCTGAAGATTGTTTTATCCGACGTGAATGCCAGAGTCAGCCCAAAGAGATCTAAACGCAGTGTCTAGGCCTAATTTTAGTTGGCAAGTACTTTTAGACTATGTAATGTGTCTTTGTCATTTGTCTACCATATTCTTGGCCTCCATATGTTTATCACTGCTGCTATTGCTGATTCAGTATTTCAATAATAGAATCATTTGGAGCTGTTCTTTAGACTAGGGTTTGCATCATACTTTTTTGTCTCAGTGTGATTAGACTAATGTCATTGCTGATCCTAGCAGTATCTTCTGAGTCAGAGCTGACATTATATCCAGAAGCTGTGCCTGTGCTTCCAAATGAAAGAGGCCTAGGGACTGGTCTAGAGACAAAGTGACCTCGATCAAGTCACATCAGCATTGATTAGGGCCACCTTCCCTGTATAGCACAGCTGTTTGGAAGACCCCAAAAGAGAACCAGAAATACAAATAATCTCCCTCATCTAGACACAGAGCAGTAGTAGTTTTATTCCTTCCTCACACGGAAGGAATTATATTGCTATTCCCATTACTGAACCTGGTCAGATTTATAAACTTTTCATTATTGATTCTTTTAAGAGCTGGATACAAACATATATTCAGAATAAATAGGCAAACCCAGTAGTTTTTCAGACTGTGTGTGCTTCCTGAGATTCATTTGTAGGCAGGGAGCAGACACTGTAAGTCCTGTGTGCCTCACCAGATAACCAGAAAATACATCTCAGAGCATGCCCTCCTGGGACAACATGAGGGATTTGTCATTCTACAATTTATGGATTCTTCTGGATGTTGTGAGATCCATCTGTATCTTTGTCAGACTGCAAGCTCCCTTTTGTTTTGAAGGTTGGCATGAGTCTTCCTGTGGCCTCACATCTTTCCTGCTGGGTTAAAATTCATGCAGGGTGCATGATGGTCAATGACCAAGCACTGTCCCATAGAGCGCTGTGGTTCCGGACACGAAGTTAATCCTGCTGAGCAGATCAGGCTGTGGAAGATGCAGTCACCTTGGCCACAAACCTGTCTAACAGCAGCCTGCATTCACCTTCTGAGAACTGTATGGGAGCTGAGAAGTCAGAGAATACAACCAATCCTCTCAGTGTCATTGGAGTTCAGGGAATGGCAGATCACCTTGCACTTTTCCATGCTTCTTGGAGATGTTCTAAAGAGGACCAAGAGGTTATTCAGAACTATCTTCTCCCCTTAAAATGAAACTAATGACCAAAATACCATTGAATTCAGAGCTGAAAAGGAAGCTTTAACTTTACTAGGCTTTGAACCAGTCTCTGAAATAATGAAGTACAAGAAATTATAACTTAAATGATTTCAGGTTTTAAAACAGCTGTAGCAACAGAAGCTTCTGAGTCATCAGGGCTTCCACAGAAAAATCTGAAGAAATACATACAATGCATCTTTACCAGAAATAACAAGGAAAGAGAATGATAAAATTGATCTGGATTAAGGGAAAAAAAAGCATTAATCAAATATTATATTTATATTATATTATATTATATTCAGATTACAAAGAAAATAATTTGCAGAAATGAGCAAATCATATGTCTGTTGAATCTATGTCAAGGCCATAAAGTGTCCAGCAACCACCTAACATATTGCAGATGTCTTACTCAGATGTTCTGAGTAAAGAACTGATATTTTTGGCTGTTCTCTTACTGCAACAGTGAGGCACTACCTAAAGTTTACCCTGTGGGTGCCAGTACTGAAAACCCAGTCAACACCAGTGACACCTGGAAGTTGTTCTGCTGCACAAGTAAAGATCTTAATCCACAATAATCTTGTGTGGGTATGGCTGGAGAAGGAAGTGAGCATGGGAAGCTTCTTTAGCATTCACACATCAGTGCAAGAGGCAACCCAAATGCAGCAATAGTACTCTGCTCTTGGAGAACTAAAATGGCACCTGGAAAGTAGTTTTACTTACAGCTGTTTTATGCCTGCCTGGAGAACCTGTCAGATACTGACCACTTTGAGCCAAGTTCCAAATGTGGGAAATAATCCTGAGGAGAAGAGTAGCAAGCACTAATGAATACTTTCTTTTCTGAACCTGACCTACAGGTACAAAGGCAGTCTCTGTTTTGACATCTCTTTCTCTGCTGTCTTCAGCCATCAAAGAAAGCACTTAAGAGGGTAAATGATACAGTCTGGAGCTCACTCATGAAATAGCACAAGTAATTGAGATTATTATAAGTATCAGTGGAAACTGAATCATCACCTCCTTACATATGAGAGTCTAATACTGCATTTCAGCCCAAATCTGAACATCTGCAGCAAGCTACTGTATTTCTCACTTTATGATAACTCTGTTCCTAAATGGGAGGTGAAACAGAAGAGAAAGTTTTCAGATTTTGAGGGGGAAAAGAGAAGGAAACTCCAACTTCTGTGATCACAGTCACAAGCTGACTGATTTACTTACTTATTGATGACATAAGTCATGTGTCATCTATAATGTGCTGCCACAATCCAGCCGGACATGGTTGGCTGGCAGCAAATTATCCTGAACCTTGTGGAGGTAAGTAGGCTCCAGCATATTTTAAAGATGCCAGACATTTTGTCTCTTTGGCCAAGCCTTCTCAGTCATTTATAAAGTTACGTGGAAAGGTCAATCTGTACTTATAGATACAATATGATTTAACCAGATTACATTATTTCCGTTTACTTAAAAAATAAATAAATTTCAAAAAGCACAGCAAAATGAATAAGCTTGTTAAATATCTCTTGGGAAAGGACTTCACTGTCCCCTGGGATATGACTGCTAGTTTTCCACTCTTCTGAATACATTAAAAAAAGTTAATCAAATTGGAATTTCAGTTAGAGTTTCTGTTGGAATATAGAGGTTCTGAGCAAATATAGTTTTTTAAATGCAAGAAGCCTTCAGAAAAAAAAAGTCTATTTCTGAATGAAGTTGTCAGGGAAAATGTGATGCTATTCAAAATAAAAACTACAGTTTCAAACACTAAAAATAAAAGGGGAGATGAGTCAACTATATGTAATTCTTTTGTTGCATGAAATTAAATGAGGAATTATTTGGTAAAGTACATTCAGCATAGTGCTAAGGTCACATTTTAAACACCTTACTGGAGCCTGAAAATAATTGGTGTTGCAATGAGGAACAGGCTTAGGGGAAAAAGAAATTGTTTTGCCTTTTTCTGTTTTAAATTTTCTGCAAATGATATGTAGTTTAATTATTACTTTAAATTGCCTATTTAAGTTTATTGAAAGAGGTTTTTGCACTCTAATGGCATGTTATTGATTAGCACCTTCTAATTATTTTGAGAATGTTTGCAAACACACATTGGTCTTCAGATTATTTCTCAGATTAATGCAAATATTTGATGTACAAAATTGGAATAGTTTGAAATTCTTGAGGAAAATCAAATTTTTGTCTCCTCATGCTTGTGATGAAAATTAGATGATGTTTTGCTTCTTTACTCCAGTAGTAGAACAAATCTAGCAAAATAAATCAACATATCTGAATTAGTCTTCTTTCAAATATTAGAGGACTTTCACAAATTCTCAGACTTTCTGTGCAATATTCAGTTAATCTCTCAGCTAAGGTTTAATTTTAGATGATGGTGTCTTTTAGCTGATTGAATACATAGAACAGCTTATCACTATCACTGGGTAGTGGCAGTGCTGTTACTGGTCAGGAACATAGTATTCAGAAAAATGTAAAACTTAGGAATCCTCAGAAGTTAAGGTCAGTGAAGCAAATTAAAGGGAATGTAAGGTGGAGGATTATAAGAAAATTGAATGTAAATAGCACTGCATTTTTTGAACCTGTACATATTTGCAAAAATGGGAGGATTCCATTCTCTTGAAATTCATTTTAGAACTGAGCCCAGGCCAGGATTCTGCTGCCATATGTCCTTAAAGAACTTCTTACCTGGTGAAAAAAGCTGTTGCCATTAATGGCACACTATTCAATTCCATGCACCACAAAAAGGAATTTCAAAACCAGGTCCTAAGAATTTCCATAATCAATTAATGAAATCTTTTCAGGCCAGGAGCTTTCAGGTTGAGGTAGAAGATGTCAGCTCAGCCACGCTGAGGGACCGTCCTCAGGAGCCCTGGGGATTGGCCTTTTCCCCTGTGTCTGATGCCTGCCTTGCCAGCAGAGTTGTCAGGATGACAAGCACACAAGTGGTTAAGTGTCAAATCTGCCTACCTTTTGTGAGTGCTGGCCAATACATAGTTGAGTTACAATGTGAAGTTATGTACATGCAGCTTGCAGCCTTTTTAAACCCTGCTGAAGATACCTGAACAAGCTGACCCAAAAGAGGAGCTGTAAAAGGGAGTAGGCAGGAAAGTATCTTCTTTTTATTTAAAAATATTCTCCTTAAACCAAAATATATAGTGTTTGTTTATGCTAAAACAAGATCATATCCATAAATAAAAGAATAAAAAGAGTAATTAATATTCTCTCTTTTGTACCTATTCTCTGCTTGCTTTATAATTTGTAGCAGATGGAAGCCAAATGTTTTTAAAGAACCAAAACTAATTTTATAATGAGATGGTTCATCTTTTCAAAATAACTTCTCCTTGAAATGCCAGTTATCCTTTTGATTTTAATCTATAAAAACATTACTGTTGGAATATGATAATATTTTTAGTAGCCAGAAGTGAATCTACATTCTTGAGCTTTCTTCCATAATCCATGTCTGAAGATTCTTCCTTTTCACGCCACTGTCTCATTGTTTTACTTGTCTTTGGAAAAATCTAGAAACCTTTGTGCCACAGCAATATTCTCACTGTCTGCTAACAAGCTGTTATGGTTCTATTTGTGGTAGATTTTCTTGATTTAGAACAAAATCTGTTTTTTAAAATTTATTTTACTGCATGGACATATATAGTACATTATGAGTAATTCTAACACAATCCAATAAAGAAGTCTGTCTTTTTTCTTAGTTAAGATTTAAAGAATCTCTAAGCCAATATTTAAAGAAATGGAAGTGAAGATATGGAAGGAAAATAAACAGAACTGAGTAAAGTAGAACAGAGAAGGACGTTGACAAAATATGCTTTCTCTTAAATGACAATTCCAAATGTTCATTTAGGAGTAAAAATAAATGGATTATGATGGTGGGACGGAAGCCTGTGACAGAAAGGAAGCTATAGTATGTGTCCAAAACAAGACTGAGATGAAAAGTGCTTATTCTTAAATGCACAGGAAAAAAATTCCTAAATACATCCTTATGTTGCTTAACCAAGGATTGAAAGCAGCTAATATAAAAAGTACCAAATGCAGATGAATTGTTTTTAATTAAAAAATGCAACTCAACATTTCAGGTGGCAAGATTATCTTAAAATTTCCAACTATGTTCTATCCTATCTTTCCTCAAGTAAATATCTAGAACAACTTCTGAAGAAACCCCAGAAGAATAAATATATTCACATAGTGAATTTCTGGGATAACTTACCAGGTAAGTAGGCTACCACTGCAGATAAAACATTCTTTCTTGGAAAGCATTTAATACATCACTATTCTGGGAGTAGTCCTGGCATGTCACTGCCATTGTAACAGAGACACCTCCTACCTCTCAAAGATAAGTGAGGAGAAAGTCAGACAAGTTGAACAAATGTCTCTATAGATAGGAGACTTGTTTGAGAAATTTTTATAGTTTTTATAGTTTATGATCTCCAAAAGAAAAGTTTACAAGGTAGTCTGTTAGGATGATTTTAGAAATTTCCCCAGGAATTTTTCTAAAAATTGAGTATACAGTTTTTTGAATGGTTGCTATAATGGAGGAAGGTTTGTAGCAAGTAGTTTTGAAGAAAAGAAGTATTTTCTCTACTTTAGCAACAGAGAAGAATGGCTAATGTTAATGTAATTCCATGTCAAAAGTACAAAAAGTGTACAGGTCTAGGAAGTAGGTGATGCTACTGTTAAGTTGTGAAGGAAGGTACATCATGTGTACTTTGCACTTCACATTTTATGATGCCAGAAGTTAAATGCATAATATAAAATTTGCAGGAGCTGAACTATATGATAATTATGATAATTGGGGACATTTCTCTCCAGGGAGTGAGCTCTAATAGTTAAGGAGTGACTTGATTTTAAAATAAAAATCTCACTATGCATTGATTAATTAAATAAAAGGTATCCAGAAGGTTTATTGCATTGTAGCAAGGGATATGATTTGTACTTTCTGTGGGCCACAGTATGCATTTATTAAGAACCATATCTCTGTTTACTGGAAGTTAAGACTGCAACAGGACATACACTTTCATCTGAATATTACAGCTATGGAAATGAACACCTAGGTGGGAAGATGTATAACCCTTTTCATTTTTATATTGCCTGTAACAGCAGCAAACCTGTGCTTTGTGGTGCTTCCATTTCCATTTCTGATAGCCATGAAAAGCAATACTTGCCTCACTTTCATCCACAGAGATAACTCAGGCTAACAGCAGCACACACGGGCAAGGTATTGCTCTCCAGAGGTGTGTCAGAGTTCCCTGGAGTTCTGACAGTGAATGAAGTGGTCCAATTCATCATCCACTCTCTCAGTGTCTCCAAACCTTTGGAGAATGCCTCACATCTGGTCCTGAATTTATGAAGAGGGCAAGTATGTCTTCACTTGGCAAGTGCTTAAACTGTGTTTGGGGGTAAGCAAAGCATCCTATTGTGGCACTAAGGGCAGCTGTCACAGAGTGGCTTGCAACTGCACAGATAAAGTCTTACCCTTCAGCATCCACAGCCACACCACCTGTTGGAAGTGGTGCTACAGCTGTACTTATTCTTGAGCTATGGCTGGCAAAGTCCTATATGGCACAGACCAAAGCTGCGCTTGCAACTATTCCAACTATTCTAAACTCTGCTAACTGTAATTTTGCAATATAGTTGATGGATTTCCCCACCCATGAACTTTGCCTGACACCCTTTAACTTAGCAGTATATGAGCCTAGAGATTGGATCAGTAAGAGAGTACCAGGAATCACATAGACATAGGCCAAGGAGTCTGATTTCTATGTCCTGGTTTCAGGACATTTAGGAGAAAACCTCTACTGATTTTAAGATTTATGATGACATTGAGGTCTCTGTGCACAGGTGTAGCTTCTGCTTGGAGATATTGTCCCCATGCTACAGGCTGGGTTGCCTGGGCTTAGAAGGGGTTGACAGTCTCCCTTGAAGGGCTGAGGTGGTTAACACTAAACAAGGTAATACTTGCCAGGAGCTGTGGGGAGCTGTGTGACAGCACACACTTCCAGAGCTCACCCTATTCAGATGAGATCCAAGCTAATTTCTCAGTATGCAGCTCCTAGACACTTTTGATCTTGGGCTCAATCCTTTTATCCATATGTGTAAGCAGAATACTACAGGTTTAGAATGAGATGGATTAAGCTGTTTCTCCTCAGGAACCTGTGTTTTTTGATCAGTGCTGAGTCACTTTAGGTAGCAGGTCAGAGTGTTTTCCTCATGAGTTTGGCCTGGGAATATTGCACTAGTTTTTAGATTCTGGATGTATCAGGTGATGTTTTGAGTTAAAAAGGGGCTTTTTCAGAGCCTTGTTGTCAGGTTTAGTAACACAGCTAGCTTCTGAAATCTGTAAGGACAGACTCAAATGAAAATAGTCTCGATAAACCAGTTGGTACAGGGAGTGATTTCCAAAATCAGGGTAACTCCTCTGAAATTCGCTCCCTTCAAGGCTTCTCCTTTTTAAAGAAGAGACTTCTAGCACAAGTCCCCCTGCCTGTTTTGGCTGATGCAGCGTGACACGAGGCAAGCAATTTAAATGCCAAGGCAGTTGATCCAGTGTGCACAGACTGACACTGAAAAAGAAAACCCAAGTGGTTTTATTCTGAAATCATGATCTTAACTGACTCATCAAAGTTATTTTTGTTTTGTTAGGTTAGAGGAATACCATGATGACATAGTGATGAAGCCTGTTTCTCCTAAGCAGCCTACCCATGATACTTGTTTGCTGTCTTTGTGAGTACATTCTATTAATGGCATATATTTTTACTATGTAGATGATGCAATGTTAGAAGCTGCTTTCCACACAGTTTAATCTGAGATTGTATCCCATAACATTGCTTACATTGATATGAATACTACTCGAGCTTACAGTGTCAGAGATAGCTATCTCAACAGGATAGTAAAACAGCTGATTACTTCCTGAAGCACCTCTTTAAATCAGGAATCCTCACAATAAAATGCCTTTTAAGAATCCTTTTAATATTAGAGCATTCAATAGTTAATCACCTTCAAAAACTGTAGGTACCATGGTAAAAGGAGGAAAATGTCCTTCCTCTTTCCACAGGTACTTCATCCTTGTTTGAGATTTAAATGCAGTTTTGGTTTATTATTTTTAAATGCCTTCATTTAATAATTTATTCAAAAAGATTTTTTTTTGCAAAGTTGAGTAGAAAATAAGAATGCTGAAGGCCTCCTCTCAGTCTAGACTGCTATTTTTTGTGTACAGAGGCAAAATGTTTGATGTCATTCCTGAATAATGTTCAGCAATGTTTTATCCATCAGAATTATCCAAATACAAGCAAAGGGCAACTCCATATTTCAGTGACCTGACTAGGCCCTTTGTTGAATGGCCAGCTCCACTTAGCTGTAGATGGTCATATGATATAAAAGTATAAGACATCACAAAAAGAGATGTTGTAAGCTCTGGAATCTATTTTTTCAGTCTGTGCTCATATTTTCTATTGTATCTTGTCCACAGTAGAAAAGTCCCAAAAGTTTACATCAATTAATTTTATTTGATCTATGTAAACTAGAAAAAAATCCCTGAGGCTGACACTTTGAATCCAGTTCAAACTTGTTTAGATTAACTTCTCTTAATTAGCAACCTAAGTGAAAACAAAGCAAGGGTAAAATCACTTCCTATGCACCACTGATGGATGTGTCTTCAGTGAAGAGTTAACATGAATTATCCGTGCTTGAGTTACTCTGTTTGTATAAGCTCTGTTTGCATGAAAGCAACCACACTGTGAAATAACACTGGAGTTTGTTTTGTCCACGCTATGCTTGTATGTAATACTAACAGTTGTGGATGGGCATCCTATGGATTTCTTTACTGGAGCAAGCTGCAAAACAAAACCAAACAAAACATCCCCAGTTAATTGTTTATAAGAAAAGGCCGACCTCTTTAGATGAGCAGAAGGCACTGAAGGACTGTATACCCTTGAAGTTTTCCCATGGAGCAAACATATGTCCCTGCTACAGGGAGATCAATTGTTAGACTGCATCCATTAGGGGGCCAGCCAGTTAGAGCCACAGGCTTCACCACACTGAAGTTGGGATCCTGGTTAAACTTGGGCAACATTTAGGCTAAAGATAGCTTTGCAGAGATGTTCTTGCATTTGCAATTTGCATTCCTGCATAGTAAGATGCAGATCTAGTATAGCAAGATTTCCTTATATTGCTCAGATCTGCTTAGTGACAATAATATGTCAGATTCAGGATGAGCTTGCCTGGGTGCACTGTCTGCACCTGCTTTTAGCTCGTGTGCCTGCTTAGAGCAATAGTCTGCATATTTTCCTGAGCATTTTTCTGTGATATACCCCATTCTATCTCTCCTCTGACATATGTATAAAAACTTAGTCATTACAGTAAAGATGTATCTTCTCTACTCCAAAGTTTGAAAATAAGAAAGAAGGTAATGGTTTTCAGGACAGGTCACTGAGAATGGCAGTTCACTGTTGAGGGAAATTGAAAACAATAGCCAACAATTCCAAATAAGAAACTCTCTTTGGGAATCTAAATACATATTTGCTCACTTAAAAGAATGGCTTGACTTTTGGAGGTGCTAAGTTGATCCAAATTCAGAATGTTTTCCATCCTCAAAAATCTGGCCAATTGCTTTCATGTCTCTCTGTGGAATGTAGTCACCCAAGTTTGACAGTTTTGGCTCTAAGGTTTAACTTGACTGAAAACAAACTGGCTTCAAAACTGTAGGGGAGGTTAGCAGCAGCTGCTCAAACCTATGTATCCAAGAAAGAAAATCTTAAAATGTCAAATGGATTTCTTCTCATGAAGTCAACCAGCAATAAACAGGAACAGAAACATACCTAGAAAGGTAAAACCAGACCTCAGTCTTCTATTTCTTGCTCACATGATGTTTCTGAGCAACCCTGTGTGGGGTCAGGGGCTCAAGTGGACAGTTGTACATGAACATGAGGCTTGTCTTTTTCATAACAACATCTATGATTTAGATATTGCTCTCTTCAGTTCTGAGTAGAGGAGCTGTGAGCTGGCACAATTATAACCTCCATATCATTCCTCTTCAAAATAAATGAATAATCTTGCAGGAAATGAGAGCTGCCCAGGCTGTGGCAGACTGGTAGAGAATGCTGTAAGACGTTTCCAATGCTTTGAGCATCTGTGGATAAAATGAAGTTCAGTGTAGACAGAAAAAGGTAGTTAGGAAACTTTCCAATTGAATTTGAAACTCAAACTGAGACTCAAAAGCTGAGACCAGAATTAGTGAACCTTTTGGTTTTAAGTATTTGAAATTCTAGCATAAAATTATCTTTCGGTAATGGAAAAAATAGAAATTAATATTGAAATGATTCTGCATTCAAGAAGTGCAAATCTGTCTTCAAGTTCATTTAGCAAAGTGACATTTAAATTACTATGAAGAATTGTGTGTGCTATATATTATTTGTAATTTCATAAGATGTTGGGATGAGATTGTCCTGGGATCAGCATATGATTAAACTGATTATATACCTTATATACATGGTATGCTTCTTTTTCAGTCACAATCAAAATACAACCTACTTTTATTAATATAATAATTTAGATGTCATCACTGAAATCTCAGTTAAATATTTTTTAATTTCTATTCACAGCCTTTTATTCTCTATTAACACACTCATTCCTCTCACCTAAGAAAAGATTCTGCTTTTCCCATCACCACGATGGCTGACATCTGCTGGGGTGACCCCTGCCCCTCGCAGCAAAGCGCTGCTGTGTAGGAATGGACGACAGACAGATGCTCTTCTCCTCATTCTAAAGAACTTTAAAAGTACGGATGGGTGCAGAAGAGGGCACCAAATACTAACTGTCAAAGCAGACACTGTTTTTCTCTCCTTAACACCCATGCTGAGTATTTTTCTTTTCCTCACTCCCAACCCCCATATATGCATATGTGTCTTAATACTCAAAATAAGTCTTACTATTTTATTTTGAGTCTAGGAACACTTCCATCCAATTTCCTTCAGGCCTGTTGATCTTCCTTTTCTGCTGTGAAAACAAGGGTGCGAGTAGCAGAAAACGAAAGAATATGCTACTGTAACCCACGCTGGCACTCTGTGTCTCTCCTGACTGCCATCTTTAAGCTCAGGCAGCAGAGGTTAAAGTCACTAAGCTCAGAAACCCACGTTTCAGTTCCTGCTACACTTGCTGTGCCACCCTGGGTGTTATACAAGGAGGACTCTTACTGTAAAGTGAAGACTGCATAGTTAAAATTACCTCAGGAAATTCCAAAATTAAGATTTCAAGTGTGATATGTTAATGGGACTATATTACACAGATAGCACCTTCTGCATTTTTATTGCTTTTATAGTTAAGGCTCATTATCTGTCATACATGCATTCTGACCCAGTTCTTCAAAATCCATTGAAGTCAAAATAGTCAAGGTTTCATCACTGCCATCCAGGGATAATTGAAGAATTACATGCTGATGATAAGGTGCAGGGACAAGGGAGAAGGCAGAAATGATGACTTTACCTAGTTCTAGTATTCCTCTTGTCCCAGGACCATGGAATCAAATTCCTCCATCATTGTTCTCTTCTCCTGTAGATGAAGTTTGCATGTTTTTCCTCATTGTGGCTGAATATCTGTGGCCTGGTCCATATGTAACTCCCATGGAAAACAGGAATTCCAAATTAAAATCCTTTTGGAGTTGGGCAAGAGTAGTTTTTTCAGGATTAGTAGAGCACTGAACTATGTGGGAACTAAATGCCCAGCTAGTGATGTATGAGAGCAAAGCTCTTGAGCATGTACTGAAGAATGCTTTGTTTTGGTGTCTAGGAAACTTTGTGGCTGAAAGCAAAGTCAGTGGTAGATATTGGACATATGAAAGGCAGTTATGCTGTACTTGTTCAGAGACTCAAGAAATAAGCAGATGTTGGTGTGAAAGAACTGGAAAAATTATGAATCAGCGAATTAAAAAAAGATATTATAGAAATATGTATTACTTTACTGACAGTAGAATATTATGGACACACAATGTGTTGAATTATTTATTTTTAACTATTTGTCTTTCAGACTATCTGCTAATAATACATGAGCCCAAAGAGACATGGAAAAATTTATCCACACATTTCCATACATGGGATAGAAATCTGTACAATACCCTTTCATCAGAGCTGCGTATCACTATGCACACTCATAAATCAAGCTTTGAAAAACCTTGGGAAGCTACATGGGTGCTAGTAGCTCAAAGGCAGGGTCTCTAAAATCTAGAAAAGGTATAAAATGGAGACTCCTCTGTAGACTGATGGTGATGCTCAGACCACTGATGCTGAAAACCTCAATAAGAAGTAGCTGTCTGTGTGTGTTAATTCCAGGTACTCCTCTGTCAGGTCACTGAGGGATTTCTTAGGGTCTGTTCCAGGTTTGAGAAGGGAAAGGAGTCTTGGAAAACAGCTATAAGCATCATAGCCAAATCATGGAAAGCTGAGTGCCACAAAAACATATTTTGACTTCTATTAAAAAATAATTCTTCTAGACTGCATATTGACTTAATGTTTTTGCTTCTCTCTTCTGGTTTCCATCTTGGTTCCTGATATAAACTGCTTGTTTCCAGTTTCTTGGATCTTCACTGCCTAGTATTGTTTTGAATCTTGCATCCTTGTCCCATGAAACCACAGTTATTACCCACTTATTGCACTTCCAAATAAGTACTTTCACCCCTTTGCTCATCCTTTTCTCGGGAAGAACTCCCAGCAGATGTCTGTAAACTTACCTCATTCCCTGCTTTAAAAGCATCTCAAGGCCTGCAACACATACAGCAACAGTCAGGCTGCTGGCCATGATGCTGAACAATGTCAGCTCTCTCTTTGTGTTTCCCTCTACGTGTCCATGTTCCCAATGCTGTCTCTAGTTTCATTCTTACACTTTCTCCTCTTTCAGGCAAGAGGACCTTCTGTAAGTAAAGGACCTTCTTGCAGTAAAATGTGCTGAGAGTATAAATTAACACAACTGGGGCTGATTGTCTTAGGCAATCACTGTATTCCCCTGTGCAGATTGCCGGTCAATTCCTCTACTGGATCTCCAAGATGCTGGTGGAGGAGGAGAGGGATAGTTCAGGTGGTCCTTCTGGCCCAAACTGCTGTATGAAGGATTCTCCAGAGCAGATGGAAGTGGAGGCTGAGTCAGGTCAGGTCCCACTTTCTCACTTTTATAATGGTCCTTTGGTCTGTAAAGAAAATTAAAGCTGCCTTCCCCAGCTTTTATTTGGAAGCCGCTGCCTGGCGATCTGCCCCATCTGCTTCATCCAGGCAGTGAATCAAGCCTGTTGTACTTAAACCATTGACCCCTACTCTGAGAAATACCAGAGAAGAATAGACTTTAACTAAATCTTTCAGTAGCACTCTCTCCCCTTATTTTTCTCCCTCCTTGCCATTGTTTTGAAGCCCCGTCCCTTTTTGTTTGCTGGGGAGGATTAAACAAAGGAAGCCACCAGCGGCACTGGGGCTTTTTGCCGCACGTGTTGTCTGTGTCACTCGGGCAGCCTTCCAGCAGGTATGCCCGTACAGCTGCAGAGCCATTCACTGCTGAGCCATAAAACTGCTGGCAGGTCTCACCATCTGTGAGGAAGACTGTGTGAGAACTTCCCTCTATTACTGGATGGCTTTCAAGACAACTGTCAGTGCCGACCCCATTAAGATAGCCAACATTTGAGAAATGGCATAATGTATTGCAGGGCTGTTCTCTTTCTCTGTCCTGGTAGGGTGAGTCATGAAGTTTTGTAGATGTTCTCACATGAAAAAATACTTGAATGATTATGACATTTTAACACCATGAAACACTGAGCAATTGTGAAACTTTTCCCGCTGAGTGTCTGACAATATAGCAAAGTTTAGAGTGGGAAATGTGGAATTTTAGGGTATGCTGCTACCATTACAGGAAAGAAAATGGGAGAGGGAAGAAAAGCAAAATCAACCCAAGAGCTAGCACTCAGAACCTTGTTTGGTAGCCTGGCACAGTCTCTGGAAAAAGAGAACAGTGGCTCTGTATCTAGTCCATCATCCACACATTTTGGCCTTGCTGTTCACAAAATAAAAATGCTTTTTTTCCTGAAAGCCATTGCCAAGAACTCTCCCATCCAACAGTTTATTAATTTCATTTCTAGCTGATTATGAAAGATATAGAAAGAAAAGTAATTTGAAATGGTACTTAACTGTTGCAATGCAAGTACCTGTAGCTAAGCCCAGGGCCACCCTTCAAGTTATTGTTTCAGGTACCCCATAATTATACAGAACAAAAAGATATATTTCTTCTCTGGCTGATCAGTGCTCAGATGACAAACATTGTTACCCAAATATCTTGCTTTTATGGGAGAAAGTACATTTGAGTTTGAAAAGCCAAGTCATTTTATACAAAGAAACAAGTTGGAAAGGAGAAGAACCTTAACTGGTATAAGTTTCATCTGCAGCCATAATCAATGTGGGCAAGGAGAAATAACCATTAGGCTACTACTGCAAGGCCACAAAAATCAGGGACACATTTTCCCTTGCTTTCAGTAGATCTTGGATCATATCCCAAAAGATGGCCTCTGACTTGAGAAAGATAGTTATTATCCTTTTGTTCAGTTTAATTATGCTTAATGAACATGACTAAGGCATGTTTGAGCAGTCCTGGGATGGCGTGAGCAGTAGCCTGATTTAAAGAGGCAAAAGTTATCTGGCATTTTTTAAAGATTAGCTCACACCCTTCAAACTTTTTAATCCAGATGCAAGCTAGCTGTTACGGTTGGGTTAGCCATCTGGTACTATAGTCCTTGGCTGAAAACAGAAGCAATATGTATCACCACTGCTTTTTGTTTCCAGGAAAAAGGAACGCTGTTTTTATGATCATCCATTCATTTGGTATCAAGCACATTTCACACATGAGTTAACGGGAGACCTGCAGTTGATATATTCTGTGGTAAGAAGAAGGGCTTTTTATGGCTGATGGTAGAAACAGAGATGCAGAGGGAAAGGTTGCAGTTTCAGAGTAACTGAATATAATATCATTGGGTTTTTTAGCTTTCCCTTCATAAAAAGATTCTTTATTTAGTGACACATCATCTCAAATAACAAAAGGGTTTGTGCTTTCTGGTTTTGCAGTTCAAAGCAAATAACATCTTCAGCTATATTTTGCTAAGCTTAAAAACATTTTTAATTGCCTTCCACTAACCTTCCCAGCAAATGACAAATAACTTGATTTTATATACTTACTCACTTGAAAACATTTTATTTTGTTCAAATAACAGATGCATGCAAAAAAATTACCACCAACAGAGAGCAGAAAGGAAATTGTGAAGGCAAAGGATATGGTGGCTGCTTAAAAATGTTATTCTTGGTACACAGCAGTACCAAATTGCATCACCCAAGGGAACCTCCTGACTTCTCATTGCTGGGGAATGAACTAGATGACCTTTTAAGGTCTTTTGCAACCAAACCCTTCTATGATTCTGTGATTCTCTCCAAGGAGACACAAAATCTTTTTACAAATTACAGGAATGCTCCTGTCACACCATGCAGTAAAGGACCCCAAGGACTCCTGTATCATCCATATCCTGGAGATAGGAGTAGAGTTGGAGCAGGTCTGTTACCTCAGGTTTCTCTATGTCTCCTAGAAAAAAAATTAGCACTCAAAGGAGGGAAGAAGATAACAAATCCTGGGTTCATAGTTAGTGACTCTGATTGATCAATGCACAAAGTCAGAAAGTGATATGGCCCAACAAGCCCACTCAGCTATTGCCTACCTGGCAGCAGTTGCATCCACTTTTTGAAAAATACAGTCCAGCTTCCTGACAGGTTGCCATTAAAAATGCTCCACCCTTTCAATGAAACAAACCCTTATTTCTGCCAGACTGATGTGTGGGTCCCTTCTCTCCTCTCAGTTACCCCTGAGCTGACCTGCACTGCTCTTGATAGAGTCTCACCACTATGACTTGGCTCCCAATAAGCTGGCTGGCAAGGAGATTTTCCCTGTGCTGGCCTTCTGTTTCTGCACAAGAAATTTTGCATACCCTAGATGTAATAAGGTACCTGTCAGCATTTACTGCCTGACAATTTTACTTGAGAGCTATTGATGACCAGGAGATACCTAGGAGGGCCACGTGGCCTTTTCCTGAGCTGTCCCTCAGCTAAAGATGATCCTGCATCCTACAGTGTTCAAACACCCATCTTTACCTTATGCATGTCATCCAGCTATTGCATATTTTAGGTACCTGTCATCTCAGTATCTAAATCCCAAAAGAACAACTTAAGCAACTGAGGGGAAGCTGGAACTGGGGGCAGATTTCAGTGGAAGCTACTCATCTAACCCGCTGAGATGTCTGAAATACTTCCACTGAGATATATATGTATCTAAGTACTTGAACAGCTTAAAGGATCCAGGCTTAAGTGCTGATGTGGCTGTTGAAAATGGCTCCTACGTCATTTACGCTTTATTGAAAAAAATTAAGTGTTAAATACAGAGAAGCTTCAGAAATGCT
>VZRX01027335.1:0-17523 GCA_013398075.1 Notiomystis cincta | reverse complement strand
TACTTTATATTTATATTTATATTATATTAGGTAGCAAAGTATTTCTTGCTATGCAGAGAAAAGAAAAATTTTGCTCTTATGCTATCCCTGCACATTTGGTAACAGAAGTAAATATTTACTCCCTGTATCTTTGTGGTGATGTCTACATTGAAAACTTGCAATGGAATTTCACTGACTCTTGTTGAGCCTGGAAATCATTCACTAATTACCAAGCTTTTAACTACTTGGAATGTTTTGTCCTCCCTCCTGCTCCTCAGGAGCAATTTAAATTTAAATGAAAGATGGTTTATAAGGTTTCAGGACAACATAGAATGTGTAAACCTGTAAGTGTCAGATGTCACCAGACCTGATGGGAAAGGTGATAAAGCCTGTGCTCTGTGCCATGCAAACTTCGGTGTTTGGAACAAAGACTTGCAGCCAAACTCCCTCCCTAGCACATCCCCTACTGCTCCCCCCCATTGCTGCAGGGGATGCTGAAGAGTGGGACAAAAAGAAACACATTTTACTGTTTCAAAGCTGCATCTTTCCTTCTTTCATCTCTTCTCTGCTTATCGCTCAATGTTCTTCAAACCCCCCTTTAAGGGGCACATTAAAGAACAGGATGGGAAAACAAAGGAAACACAGGACTGTTTTATTTTAAAGAAATCTCTCTCAAGAGTGTCTGCTCTCAAATGCTTACCTTCAGACTTTCATTTTGTTGTTTTGGTTTCTTGTGTGTTTAAACATATTCCCTCTGTCATAAACACTCCTTGTGCCATTTCCAGTGTCAGGAAGGGAGATCCGATTTTGTAAAGGTACAGTTATAAGGAGAAGCAGATGGAAGATAAAATGTTGGGTGAGATTTTCTGTCTGTCTACTCACTGGCTCATTTATTGTCCCTTTCCATCTGTCTTTGCCTGCCTTCCAAGATTGCATTGTGTACTTCTCTCACTGCTGTTAAGTGCCAGAGATTTAAGTGAGCACCACACTCAGTTGGCTACAGAGCTTACATCAACAAGAAATAGTATTTAGTTATACTGGACTGGGCTCGTGTTCAGTGTTTCTTATTGGATTTTTAAAAAATATAGTTGTTCATGGGTCTGCAGAAGGCTTTTATGACAGGTTTACTGTGTAGTCCATCTTAACCAAAGATATGTTACCTACTGCCTGCTTCAGAGGGTTTTTTCTTCAGTGCTCATATCTTTAGGTTTTGCAAGTTTTTAATCCTTATTCTCACTTTTCAGCTGGCTTGCCTCTTGCTACTTTGTCATTATTTTCCTTAATAGGATTGTAGACAGGTTTTAAGGTGACTTGCCTGAGTTCTAAGCAGATCTCATCCTAAAGCAGATGTTACTCCAGGAGGGACATAAACTTCTTTCCTCTGTCTGCCCAGCCAGGGCACAGAGCTGCCAGTGCTGCCTGCAAGTGGCTGGGGAAAAGGACAATTAAACAGCAAGAGCTGCTGACTGCTTTACACACCTTGCTGAGAATTTTAAAGTGCTGCAGCCTCAGAGAGGCTTATAAAACTGATGGGTTTAAGCTCACTAGACATTTTTTTTTCACATAAACACCAGTGTTTCCCATGTAAGGGGAAGATCTGTGTATGGGTATATATAAATCAGAATGCAAGGTCTGTTGTTGGATTTACTGGCAGCCTTAGGTTAAAGGACTGAAATGGCCCAAAGCAAAACCACTAAAATGTCATAGAATCTTGCTTAGAATAATGATGGAAATGTCCAGTGAAGTGCATGATGTGATGCCAACAATTCCTGCATATGGAAAACAAGGTATGACTACTGTAAAGGCAGGACAGCCTGAGGTGATGACCAGGTGCTGGTGTCAGGAGCTTTTAGGAGAGGCTGTGGAAAATGACCCAGGTCAGCTCTGCAGCTGAGAGTGGATGTATGTTTTGACAAAAGATGGGGAGATGGAGATAAGGGTGCTTATCTCTCCATGGTCAGGGCAAGATGGTAATTTTAAAGATCTAAAATACAAATCCTGACAACCTAGATGGGGTTACTGGTTTGTTCTCAGTGTGGTTCTTTTTAAACTGTTCATCCATTCATTCAGCCTTTCTCTGATTTATTGTCCTGTTGTAACAATTGTGTGAATTGGCTCCTCAAAGCTGTATGAGATTTTAACAGATTCTCAGCCTTGGGGGGTGGAATCCTTCTTCCTCTCCATTTCCATCATCCTTGTCCTCTCTCCCCTCAAGGGCAGGTGCACTCATTTCCTCTGTTAGCTCTTCTTGTGAAACAGTTAAAGGCTGCAGGCACTGAATCAGCTCACCTGTGATGTGCCACGCAACCCTTGCAGCAACTGCTCTGCTGGTGTGGAAAAAAAATTCATATGCGTGTTATTCCTCAAGACAAACCTCTCATTTACCATCTCAAGACAAATCTATTTCTTTGTGAAGCTTAAATTGTGTTACTAGCTTTTTTATTATCATTTTTCACTCACTTGAGAAAGCTTCTTTATGCAGCAGACTTCAGTGAAGCGATTTGTGTAAGAATTATGGGAGTGAAAATTGTAGGATTAGAAACTTTCTTACTACAAAAAAATGCTGGGTTTGGTTTGTTGTTTTTTCTCTCTCTCTCTCTCTAAGCAATTATTTTATTGGAGTACAACTGGAAGTTCCTCAAAACTTCTTTCTGGAAAGAGTAATTCCATCATGATCATTCCCATATGTTTTGTAAAAAGAAATAGCTGTCTGTACTCAATTTGTTTCAACAATGTGCATTTAACTATTCATGATGGACACAGGTACAACATGTGTCTTCATGTCTTGTAAATAAATGCTTTTCCTGTTTTCTGCCCAATTCCATGCTCTAAGCCTTTCTGAGATACCATCCTGTTGAAATCTTAGCTGACATGTTTTCTTTCCTGCCTTTTTATAGCATTTCAGTGCATTATAACACATTCCTCAGTCTGATTTATTTTGCTATTTTATTTTTAAAATGGTATCATCACCACAGTTGCTGCTCATATGTACAGGGTGAAAAAGAAAGGAACCCAGAGCTTTTCTTCAACCTGTCTTCCAAACTTGGCAACACCAGGCAGGATGTTGGCATTGGCACGAGCTGTTCTCCAAATATTCTCCAGGGTGTGCCCAGAGTGAGGAGTCCCTGGCCTGTGCAAAACCACCACGACCAGCTCCTTTGCCATATTCCCTTAGGGAATCTGAGGACACAGGGAAACTTTGAGCAAATTCTGCTGCACTCTGAGCACCTGGGTGTGGGGAGGTCCTGCTGGAGCCCCCAGGCTGGGTTACCCTGGCTGCTTTGGCTCCCTCCCTGCGAGGACTCATTGCCACGCAGCCAGACACAGCTCACGTTTCCTGTTGCCTTTTTCAGAGAAGGGAATGCTTCTCTTCTGAGAAATGCACTGGATTTTCCCTCAAGTGTTTCTCAGGGAGGAGGACAAAGGCATTACACTGCCATGTAGGCTGATTTCCCAAGCCCACGCTTATCTGGCAATAAATACTTGGATAGGAGTAAGACAATGTTGTGGAATTGAATCTTGATACCTCAACAGATGGTAATAAGCAGCCTAAATATGAGGTGAGTGCATCAGATGTTTGACTTGACTCTGAGAAGATTTATACAGTTATATTCTACCAGAAAAGGAAATACCTAAATACCTTTGCTAATCTAGATCTGTGCCACATAAACTTTGAAAGGCAGACAAGATCTCTGTTGCACTCTGAGGTAGATTATTGGTTCTCCTGAGGCAGGAGGCATGTAAAAAGTGACAAAGGGGAATAGGTTCCTATTGAATTTACCAGACAACTTGATAAATTTTATGTGAAAAGGGAGGTTGGAAGTATAAATATGTTCTACATCCTTTCCATGACAGGCTATGGAATATTTATTATAAATGGAGACATAAAGCAGGAATAATCTTCCCCATGACCTCACTGTGACAAACTGGCTTTCTAATTCTTGCTGAGTGCTGATTATTACTTGGCTAACACTCTGAGCTGAAGATGAAGCATGTGCTAAGTTGCAAGAATTCCTACAAATAGGCTGAGCTAATTCCAGAAGGGCAATTTTAAGGACACATTCATGTTTTTACTTGCTGCAGTATTTTTTCTTAAGGCACACGAGTAGATCCACACATGCTGAAACCCTTCAGGCAAACAGTATGGATGCAATTGCTCATTTATGCATTGTGCAGTGCCTGGTCCAGGGAAGCAGTGGGATTACTGGGATTGCTCACAGGCTGGGAAAGGCACTCTCATTAAACACCTTTTGGAGGTGATAACACTTAGAAACTTGCTTCAATTTTTATTAACTCAGAGAGGATGCTGCTGGTGAAGGCTGCTCACAAATCCACAGATATAAATTGAAAGAGTGGAGTTAAGGGGTTCCTTGTTGAGTTTTATCACGTGCTGGGAACATTTGAACTGTGATTATGGAGACTTTGCTCACGGAAGGAGACAAGGATCCTGCTTTTCACAGCAGTACAGCTGCTGTGTGTATACCTGCACTGCTTTCAGAGGCTTAGGGAGAGCTGCAGTGATCTCACAGGCAGAAGTAGAAAGCCATTACTTGAAGAATTGTGCCATCTTTCATGCAAGGCTTCCCCTGTGTATTGTCCTGATGATTCCCCCGTGACCTGAGTTTAGCCAAAGGTACCTCTGGTGGGAGTTTGCCCTTAAGTAAAGAGTCCCCAGGAGGGTGTGACTGTAACCAGAGCACCTCCTCTCCAGACCAGAACCAAAGCCAGTCCTCCTTGTGAGCATGGACTCTGCACTGCTGGGGCTTACCCTGCCACACCATAACCCAGCAGGCAGCTCATGCCACTCAGATCTACCTGAGCACTGTCTCGTGGTTCCACCCCACCCTCGTGTCCCATGATGTGCTTTTCCAACCCCACCTTGCACCAGTTCCTCTCACACAGCAACAAGCTCCAGCCACAGAACCTCTGCAAGCTGTCTGTTCTCATGTTTTCAGGGCCTGTTAGTGGAGTCTTTTGCAGCTCTCCTGATGTGCAATTATAGGAACAAGGAGAAAAAAGGTAAAAACTTGCCAGGTAACTGCTACAGAGCAGCAAGGATAGCACACTTCTGAGGGTGGTTGTTTATAGCCTTTCTTCTAATAGTGTCCAAGAAGTGTATAAAGGAAGGGTTTATCATTCATTTATCATTGATTTTATAACACCTGTCACTTGCTTTCAAAGACTTTCCCTATGACATAAGACTTTCTCCAGAATTGTTCTACCATCTCCCCACGCAGTCAGCTTCTGCACTGCAGCAACTCCCTGCTGAAATTAGGACCACTGGGGGAGATCAATGGAGGGAATTGTCTCACATGGAGAGTGTAAAACATCAATGCAAGGAGTAAATACCTCTTTTAAGTTCTAGATGAGCTGTGGGAAGTTTTTCTTCTTCTGTGAACTTTCACAGAGGGCTTGAAGTTAAATCTCCTAAATCTGTGAAAACAGAGACAGAGGTTGGGCTTTTTTTTACCTTATCAAAAATATAAGACTCTCTTCAAAACTAGATAGGCTCAGCATTGAGCAATGCTGACAGAGACCTGCTGTCTGCAGGCTCAGTGCTGGGCTTCACTGGCTCTGTCCTCTGAGCACTGAATTTTTATCACTGCCAGCACACCACTCCTGCAGGCAGTGGGAGTGAGCAGCAGCTCTAGCTGAGCTTCTCAGGTGGGTCAGCCTTCCTCCTGTTTTACACAAACTGTGAAAACTTCATGTCTCTGAGGTTATTTTCATGAAAATGGAACAAATAAGGGTTTTTTTCTATCAAGTCATCCAGAAAATGTATGGATTTGTTCCTCATGTTCTTGATCTGACATTGAGACTTTGCCCCTCAGGCATGTCCTGCCTGCAGAGCACCTCTTGCCAGCTCATGCTGCATTGGTGTGGTTGGTGCAGCTCAGCTGAATTTGTCAAAAAACTCGGGCAAATATTACTTAAATTTGTGTTCCTGTGTTGTCATGTTCACAGGACAACACAAACATAAAAAACATAACCATATTCTTTCCTGCCACCATTGGTTACTCTGCCACATGCTGTGTCAGCATGTCAGATTTGAAAAATTAAACCAGAGTAAAAGAATTTCCTGTAAATGTTTAATTTCACAGGCCTAGGAATGTTCTGACAATGTACAATGTGACTCCTGTAAAATGGCTTCACTCAGATATCAGAGGGAATTTTGAGTATTTCCATGCTTCAAGTTCCCAGCAGCTTCAGCTGTATTTTCACATTCTTGCCTGCCCTTAAAATTAAAGAATAGACCTGCAGTTAGTTAATCAGGGATAGAAACAATAATATAATCCAAACTCAGGGTTATGAAAGGTCTATGAAGACTTATAAAGGAATGTTTCTGTAGTCAAAGATCTGGGAAGCAATAAAAATCCACCAAACTGTCCCCTGCAAGAGATTCATGGCTGTACTTTTGCCAGTCTGCTTAGGGTATTTTCCAGAGGCTTTGGAGGATACCAAATTTCACTCTACAGGGACTGTTCACAGGAGATGATGGAGCATTTCTTTCTAAATTAGAAGACCCTGGAGAGATATTTTTGCTCTGAATCATTAGAGGTTAAACCATAATCACAGAGATATTCAATCAAGTCCTGCCCAAAATAAGGTTTGAAAATAACAGACCACAGACAGATGGATGCAGCTTAATGGTTATTCATATGAGAAATCTGCTGTTTTTCCAAAGGTACAGAAAGTTGGTCTGCTTTCAGTTCCATGACAAGACCTTGCACTTCATACAGCAGAGCAGTGGTACTGAACAAATTGCCAAATGCATGAACAGAAGCCCTAAAACAAAATTGCAGCTATGCCTGAACCCATCAAGCTTCAATTCTACAAAATCTTGCAAATTGTCTTAAATCCTTGCAAATCTGAAATGTCTTATGGCTATTAATGGGCACTGCATGAGGTGATCCTGGTGACAAGGCTGTGTCAGAACAGAAGGTCATGGAGGGAAAAAACCCAACAAACTCTGATTCAGGTTTCCCAGAGAGATGTTCCAGCAGAGCAGGTGTCTGTAACCAGGACAGGGCTCCCACACTCTGAGACCTCCAGACATGTAATGGGAACACACAGACACACTGCTCCAGAGGGCTCAGGTACTTGGGAAGACATTTTTAGGGATCATCACTGAAAAGGTTTTAAATACACAGTGTAGAAATTAGTGTCATAATGGTATTACCCGAGAGAAAAACGTATTTGCACATTTAACATAGACAAAATATGTTTTATACACCCCCAAGAGGCAAAATCTTCCTCCTGGTCTGAAAGGGATGAATTTTACTTGTGCTTCAGAATTATAGCAAGAATGATCCATGTAGGCAGGAACCTCAGTACAGTCATGGCTTCAGAGCCAAAGGAACTGCTGCAGGTTGGAGAGCTCTGTGAACACTTGTATGGCACTGCCTTAACACAGCAGCACTGAGCAGCTCTCCCTCTTTGGACAAATCAAATATAACTCTTAATCTAATGTCATTGCTTTTCTCATAAATGAAGAGAAAGCCTTGTAATTTCACTAATAAGTTCTGTATGGAGATCTGTACTGAACTGGAGGAATCGTGGGGGCTGTGGAGACCGTCCATTTAAAGGACTTTGTGTGCAACTAAACAATAGCTGGATGCAGATTTCTGGATAAAATTCCTTGCTGTACCAGAAGTATGATAAAAAACAAGCAAAGAAAAAACCAAAACCAGCATGGGGGAAGAGAACTCCCAGCACAGAGCTGGAAACCTCAGAGGCTGTGGAAGTGGCTGGCTGAAGTTCAGACCCAACAGGCAGCACCTGCAAGTGCTGAATTCCAGCAGCAGGGAAGTGCTGGGAACCAGTGGCCATTTGGGGGACACTTGTGGGTGACCTGAGGTGGAGGAGAAGGATGACACTGCAGTGGGGATATTTCAGAGGGTCTGTGCATTGTCAGTATTTCCAACAACTGGAACTTAATAATGTAAGTTACAATTTGCCAGACTCCCTAATCTGGCAATTAAAAACCAACCAATAAACAAAAAAACATTCAAAAGTCATTGCAAGGTCTAGAGTGACCTCTTGAGAGGTCAGATAAAACACTGCAGTGGACACAAGCCATCCAGGGCCAGGCTGAGGCTTGTGACTGTCTAAACCCATAGCACACACATGAAAAATATCAAATCAAGAGCCTGGCCTTAAAAATGCTCAGGGCCAGGAAAGGAGAAATCCCACAGGAAAGAACTGCAGGACTTTGCTAACTATGACAACCCATATCTGTTATTCTGAAGTGGATTAAATAATTCTAGTATTTGTAAATAACTCCTTAGAGCAAACTAGGCATCCATATAAGTTCAGTTCAGAAGGAGTATAGATTTTACTGTGAACTATTAATAACTGTGGCTGGGAAATGGGGAGGTGGAAGACTGTGATTTAGAGATGCCCCAATTCTTTAGTGCCAATGCCTTAAATATCTGGGCTGTGCCTGACCCTCTGAAAAGTGCCCATCTCTCTTGTCTGGGCACTGTCACAGAACACCAGGGCAGCAAATCCCTGCCTGGGCCCAAAAGAGGAGAAGGAGGAGGTGTGTGGAGGCAGCAGTGTGAATTTGTCAGGCTCTCTGCTGCTGGGGGAGCCCTCCTTTCCCTTGGGAATGCCCTTGAGGCTCTTCTGAGCTGCCACCAGGATTTAGCCCCTCTGCCCTCCGAGGAAGGCAGAGAGCTCTGAGTTCACTCTCCAGTTGCTGGGCTAAGAGCAGACCTGCTGCTGTCTGTGGGAGGACAAAGGGGCTGTAACTCTCCTCTGGAATAAATAAATACAGTTCTCCTCCTCCCCAGATTTGGTGTGGGACCTCTGTGCATGTGTCCAGCTCCTGCACAGAGTGCCAGCCTGAGTGCAGAGCGGGCTGTGGAGAGGGAGAAATCAGGAAAGGGCCCCAGCCCCACATGTCTGGGGCACTCAGGGCCAGAGCTCCGAGGGCTGGAGGACAGCAAATCCTTAAGGGAGAGGGAGAAACTGGGGCACAGGAGCAGCAACCAGTGTGAAAGGGAAAGGAGGGGAGCTCAGCAGGGCACCTCAGTGTTTTGTCAAGGGCTGAGCCACGTGAGCCCAGGAAGATTGCGAGTGAGACCTAATTAAAATCATCTGGCCCTCATGAGAGAGGTTTCTTTTCCCTGCAATTATTTTTTGTGTGTGTCAAGGATATTTAATTAGGCATGTAGAGCTGATGTTTCTAAGAAGAATTCAAAGCACACTCATAGCTATTTTTAATATGTTATTACACTGTTAGACTTGGGGATTACAAACACTGCAAGTCCATAAGAAGAAAGAAACTGTATGGCCAAGGCTACAGCAGAGGATCAGGACTGACATGATCTGCAGCCCAGGAAGTTCTCTGTTTTGGTGGAATTTTGGGAGGCAATAAACATCTAATTAGACATTCTACAGCATCCCAAACAGAGTATCATAATCAGGGTTTAATTGTCTCAGAATTCTATGACCCACTCACCCCCTGCAGCCATTTACAGCATATTGAAACTAGATGGAACTTCAGAGAACCATATTTTTGATAAGATTTTCCACTAATATCTTTATATTTTGTTTAAGGTGATTTTTTTGTTAATTTTCCTTTCAGTGATCCCATTTATAACCAGAGACCATCTGGGAACTTCATAGCAAAAGGCAATTTGGCGAGCAGTGGTTAATAGGTAACCACTGGATGATGAGGTGCTGGCTCTGGCTGCTTCATTATAATTCCACACATTCTGTGTCCTTCTACCACAGGGATAAAGTTGCATGTTGTGGCCCTGTGAGTACCCAGAGCATGAGACAGTGAGTGTGTGGCTTTGTCAGACATCTCCCTGGGGTAGTTGCACAAGCAAACTCCAGAAATCATACCTGAATGTTTTTCTTATGGTTGAGGACTTTTTTTCCCCCTTTTTTATCCATAGAGCTGTAACTCAGCACACACAGCTAGCAAATGCAGGTGCTGTTTTTGAGGTGAACTGGGCTCACAGGTTCTCTTTTCTGTCTTGAAAGATCTGCTAATTTCACACCCACAGCCGAGTTTGGCTTAGCAGAAATGGCCCAACACAGCTCAGCAGTGAAGGAGGCTCTCTGTGCCAACCCCCAGGGCTGGGGGAGTCACCATCCCTGGAAGGGTTCAAAACCTTGTGGATACAACACCTGAGGACACGGTTTAATGCTGAACATGGTGGTGGTGCTGTGCTGTGGTGCTCTTAGGGGTCTTTCCCAACACGAATGAGTCTGATTCTCTCTCTCTGGACTTTCCCCCCTTTTTAATATTGCATGATGTCCATGATGTCCTGCTCTCAGTCAACAGGAATGTTTTGATTTAGCAATGGGTATGTAAGAAAAAGATGAGGTGTGTGTATATACATGTATGTGTATGTGTATATATTGTGTACATGTAAACATATACATAAAACCATATATATACCCTTGTTCTTGAACAAAATTCTGAAGTTCACTTAAGCCTCAGATGCCTTTTTCAGTACTCGACCTCTCCCCCAGACATTCACTGTGAGGATCACAGAGGGATGACAAATCCTGTCTCACAGCTCAGCAATCGAAGCCCCCTTTTGCCCTGCTCTGCCCCGGTTGAGGCAAAGCCCTGAGCACTGCACGGTGAAGTCCGGCCGTGCCCCGGCTCGGGTTCGGCGCCGCGTCCGCAGTGTCACTCCAGCCTCGCTGGGAATGCACGGGATTGTACCGCAGCTCTTGCTTCCCCCCTGCCCTCACTAGGTGGCTGTCTAAGAACACGCACGGGCTGCTCCCGGCTCCCTCCCGGCTCTCGCAGCCGCGCTGTGCCCTGCGCTGATCGGGCACTGCCGAGCATCCTCTGCCCGACGCAGCGGCCGCTGCCAGGGCAGGCTCGGGAGCCCAGCCCCGCACGCCCTGCACGCCAGATCCCTCTGGTGAAACCAGTTTTGTTCTCCAAGTCAGAATTAGGGATTTATATTAACCGAGTCTTGCTTGAATGAGCTCCTCACAACCAGTTTTTCAAATTCTGTGAGGTATTCCTAGGAGTTAGGTAGAAATGGGGAATAAGGTGCTTCATGAAGGCTGATTTTTCTCTTCCAGTAAACTAGGGCAGTGAGGCAAAGCAGCTTCCAGAACCTGGAAATTCTGGTTTGCATGTGAGGGGACAGACTGAGAAAAAATCTGTGCTGTTCACTGAACATTATTCGTGCTCAAGGCCTTGTTGCCAGATGTGGCTTGAGTCTGGCCCCTGTGCACTGATGCTGTGTGGTTATGAATCCTTTAACTTAAGGGAAATTATTTCTGATTGAGATGAAAATTGGACCCCAAGGCTCAGGCTGAGCTGAACTTTGGGCATGTATCTCAGTTTTCCAATGCTTTTCATTGGAAAGCCTGACTTAGGAAGGAAAGTATGCACGATCTATCTCCAGTCCATGTGTCATCCTATTGTCTTCAGTCCTGCAGAGTGCAGAGCAGGGAATTAGACCACACAGCAACCAATGCATCTCTCCAGAGCACCTCTGGATCTGACTAGCATGGTTTGTGCTCCTCTGGACTACCCCAGGAAGAGGAGGCTGGGAATTGGCAGTGTCCTGTCTCCTTGCCTTACTGGGATTGCAGCAAAGCTGAATTGGCACATGGCTGGGAATGGGCTTAATTGCTTCTGCATGGAGAAACGAGGGACAGGATGGGAAAACAGAAAGGAATAGGAATGTTATCTGTACTTAATCAGTTTTTTCCCATCACTGTGTTTTCAACAGGATACTAACATTCCATGAAACAATAATTTTTCATTTAGTTCAGCCTTGTTGAAAAACCCAGATTTACCTGACACTTTAACAGTTTTCAGTTGGAAATGGTGAAATGAGATACTTAGTCTGAGGGCTGGGTCAACTCTATATCTTCCAGAAAATCTCAGACTGTGAAATAGTTTGTTTCCTGTCATCAGGACACCAAATGCTGATGTACAGCTCTCCACTGCCTTCTGGGAGTTGTAATTCGCTTGTTCTCTGCCCAGCTCTGGTATTTTTTGGCACCTTGCAACTACATGATACCTTTTCCATGTGGAGATAAATGCATAGTTTCAAGCCCTCATTTGCCATAAATCTTAATTTGCATATTGCAAGTTTAGCTGAAATTGCCAAAATGTTTTTGCCTGGCCATCAGGCAAGTTTGAAAGCTGAATTCTTGCCTCAGAGTCAGCTGGATGAATATGAAACGCTAAAACATGATGCTGGAGCTGATCAAACCATGCAACCTACACCTGAGGGGAATTTTTCTCATGGAATTCATAAAAATGTCCTTATTTTCTCTTGATTAGATCTGACTGTTAAGGTTTAAATAGAAAGCAGCAACTTTTACGTGGACAGCAGTGAGAGCTTTGCTGTTCCAAAGCCATAACTTTTAATCAGTGCAGTTTGCTGTCAAAGTGGATTATCCCAGGACACTTCACAACCCACTCTGCTCCCACCCCCCCCCGATGGCTTCAGGGGGGAGCTCTGGAACAGGAGGAGGGAAGTAATGAAAAAGGGGATGCAATTGTCCGAGAGAGACAGAGCTATGTGCCAAAATGTCTGAAGGTTTCAGGACAGTATGATTCTCACATTATTGGTACTTTAGTTTTTAATCAACTGTTGTTTTTAAAAAGGCAAATCCACTGTTTGCCTTCCTTTTCTGTGTAGTTAGCGTGCCACAGTAAATCAGTTTGGAACCTGAGGTGTAAACTCTCCTTTCAAAGAGTCCTTTGGTAGTGGAGGATGCTGGCTGGGATCCATCCAGTAGGCATGAGGTTCACAAGGTTAATGAGAAGTTCAGGGAAGAGCATTTACAAAAGCCAGCACCAAGAAAAACCCAGTTCTTGCAGCACTCTGTTATTGGTCAAAGTGGGATTGTGTAATCTAGGAAGCTGGGGAGCTGCTTTAGCCTGGCTGTTTCCTGAGAAGAAAACATAGCACATACAGAATAGTTTGGGTGTTTCATCCACCTTAATTATGTTCTTTATGCAGAACAAGATCTGGATAAACAGTCTGTGAGTATACAGTATATCTTGTATATATGTGGATAAGAAGAGTTTGGGTAGCAGTTTCTAAAACTGGCCTGATTAGAGGAATCTCAGAACTAAAAGAGTTTTATTCTCCCCCTAAGTCATGATCTCTCAGCAGATCAGGGCTGTTAGCAGGACAATGGCACATTAACCCCAGGACCCCACAGCACTTGGCCTTATACAGACATGAGGTGTGAGCTGTTCATGCCCTAAATAAAATGAACCATTTAACCAAAGGGGATACTGGATACAGTGATCTAGAGAGAGCTGGGTAAAGGGCTGAAAGTGATCACTTGCTTTAGTGAATCCAGGTTGCTATGTCACAGGTGTAGAATCAAGAATTAATCCAAACAGGATCCACTTTTCCGTTCCACTTCTCCTTTTTCCTTCCTCAGCACAAGTAAAGGACTTGCAAAAACACCATCTGGCACCTCACAGCAGAGTCAATAAAGAAGGTCAAAGACTCAAAGCTGGTAATTCACAAGAGATTGTAGAAGAGGTTAAAATATGTGCACCAATATCCAGAATCTCTCTGGGGTGACCTCACTGTGGCTTTCCAGTACCTAAAGGGCTCCAAGAGAGCTGGAGGGGGACTTTGGTCAAGGGCCTGGAGTGACAGGACACAGGGGAATGGCCTCCCACTTCCAGAGGGCAGGGACAGCAGTTCTGGGAATTTCTGCATCCTCAGATGAAGAATTTTCCCCAGTGCTCTCACCCAGCCTGCACTGAGCCATGGAGGTGCTTCAGCTCTGCATTACTGTTTATACCCTACTTTTACCTTACTCTGCCCTCCTCTTTGGCAGCCTGGCTGGTGAGACCGGGCAGGACCCTCAGTGATGTGCAAGTTCTAGGGCAGAGTCACTGTGCTAAGGAGCAGAAGGACTCGCTGATGAGCAGGACAGATGTACAAGGTGTCTTGGAGAGCTCAGTGCTTGTAGTGCCAGCCTGTGGGAGCTGCACTGCTCTGCTCCCCTGCCCATGTGCCAAATGTCACACAGCTCTGCTGGAGCTGGAGATTTGCAGGCTTATCCTGACACTTGCTCTTACCTGAACAATAACCTTGCAATAAGTTCATGATTTTCATTACAAGTTCCATTACAACTGAGACACAACAAAATAAAAAGTCAGCATTAGCTGTTAAGTGGCCACAAGACACGAGGCCAGCTTAGGTTTGTGTAACACAGTCAGAGGATATCACAGGCCCTTACACTGCCCAACAGCCTCAATCAGGAGCTGGATGCTTTTCAAATGAGATGTTCCAGTTTGTTTATGCACAATTTGGGGTTTGCAACTAGTATTTTGGAAGTGGACACCAAACCCCTCCAAATGAAATTGTGGGAAATGATACAGTTTGAAGAAGTATATCCTATATTTAATGGGAGAGAGCTCTATTTACAGCCTGTTATTGTCTCTGTTGGTTGATTTTTCCCCACTCAGCAGCAAAGCCCAAAGTCATGGCAGTTCTGGGCAACTTGGCATCTGCAGTTTATTTCTACAAAACCTGAGCTGGTGAACTTTCTGCTGACAGGCAATATATGTCTAAAAGTGAAGTGTTATGGTGCACTTATAATATTATCAATGGAAAGAGCTGTACAGTTAAAGTCTTTGAAAGTGAAAAACCCTTTAACAGATATCCTGACTCTCTTCAGCCAATCTAAACAGAGACAGTAGAGGAGCATTATTTCCATGGAAGCAGAGTGTTGGTAGGGCATTCCTGCTTTGGGGAGAATGCCTTCAGCTTGTCCTGTCAGACAGACCAAATTTAAATATTGTGATGATTTGAGAAGGCCCCAAAGAAGATCCCAAAAAAGGAAATTCTTGTGTATGCTTTCCTCCAAAATCTCTTTGGTCTCCACAGGTAAGAGTAAAGTAAAGTAAACATTTCCCATAAAAACCCATTCATATTCCTCTTGAATGAGCTTTTTTGTCAGCTTCCTTATGTTATTATGAAAGGATTAGTGAACATTATCACAACAGAACATAATGAATTAGTGTTTGGCAGCCCAAGGGATACTAAAGATCTGCCTTTAGTCACAGTAGGCACACTGCAGTGCTAAGGCTGACATGTATGGTGAGAATAGCTTGGTTTAATGCTTACAAAGTAAGCCTGGAAGTTAGAACTTAGCTGAAGGTTCCTGCCTCCACTGGCAGAATCCAGAAATTAAAACAGGTTCTTTTTCTTGAACAGAAAGTACATAGAATAGTACTTCAATACTTCAAATAGTAGCTTCAAGCCTAGGTCCCATAATAGATGCTTTTCTTCAGGGAACATAAGGAAAACTGCTTTTGATGTTACTACTTTATATTGTGAACTGAGGAATTCAGATTTTGTCTCTAGTTCAGCCCAGCTGGCTGATGTTTGCAGCCTTCCCCTAGCCCTGCCTGGTGTGTGCTGGCTGCTGGAAGGCCACAGTGTGTTTCTGACTCCCTGTGCTCCAGGCAGAGGCTGTGGCTTCCCCTGGGCACTGTGAGGGAGATGCCCTCAATAACCTCCTGCACAGAGCCTTTTGCAGGGCTGAGGATCACTTCAGCCCCACTGCCCCTCAGCCACTGACTGTGCTTGTGGGAAGCTCAAGGAGAAGGACTTGAGGAGTGTGATCTACAGCAAAGGACACATCCCAGCCCAGCCTGGACCTGCTGTGTCCTCAAGGGCAGGGGCTGAAGAGTATCTACAGCAGTGGTGCACAGTGTGCAGGAAGCAGGCAGGGAGGACAGCTGGGCTTGGCTCATGTTCATTCAGTAGTGCCTGGGGAGGAATTTAAAGCATCTCCTGGAAGCTGCACCTCCTTATTTCAGGATGTTTTTTATGAGAAGGAGGCTTGCTGCTTCACCAAATCCTCACTTCTCAGTCCCCAGTAACTGGCAGGGGAATGATCCACATGGATTTCCCTCCTCTCAGGACAGTCCCTACCTTGGTTAGGACTCAGCACTGAATACACCTCACTTCTGCTTCCAAAGCAGTGTCAGGATAAAGTTCCTCAGTACTGCTCCTTCAGATCTTACCTGCACAGAGCTGCCTTGGAGTTGTCCTGCACTGTGCACACGAACACTGAGCCACCAGCAGCACTTTTCCTCATAATCACCACAAGCTCCCTGATCTTTTCCTTGGTTTCTTGTTGCACACTCAGGACTCTGAGCCCCTCACGACATGTGCACACAGCCCTGGACACAATGGCATCCCAGCGACTCAGTAAGGCTGCACTTCAATTACAATAGAAATAATAATGTTAATTTATTTTCTTGATGCTTTTGAATTTGCTGAAAAATAAAGGAAATACGGGATATGGATCATGTTACCATAAAACCACATGCAGTGAAACATTCATCTGTCTCCAGTGTTTTACGTCTTCTGGGCATCCGAGAGAGTTGAGTTTGATTTACACAATCAAGCTATTCATTAAATATCTGTTTGAGTTTTGGGCAGATGCATCCTTTACCTGAGTGATGAAATCTGACTACAGGAAATGGAGCTATTCCTTTGTGAAAAGACCCCATTCTGCTTTATAAAGTGAGCCTTGCAGCAATACACTTCCAGAGAACTGCCAAGCTTTGTGTACCAAATACCGTTGTAAGGGCTCAGCAATAAAACAGTTGTGGACTTGGGGGGGATCCAAACACACAATAGCACATCTTTATGCAATATTTCCTCTTTCAACATCTCCCTCCAACACTGTAATTCACTGACAACCATCAGTTCATTTTAATTCCAAAATCCTAGCCCCAAACACTAAGCGGTTTATAGAGTCTGAATTCCTGTGTGGGCATATTAATTATTTAAATCACCAGTCCAAATCCCGTTCCAAAGAGCTCTTGCTGGGAGTCCTTCAGGAGCAGACTGATCTATTATTGCTTACTGGATTGTACTGTGTGTCAGAGGCATCTCAGTATTTCTATCAACAGCCCTCTGGATATCTGGCTCTTGTGAGAGCACTGAGTGATTGTGCATGAAGGGAAAGCACCAATATAAGTTGAAGAATGTATCTGAAATGATCCAGTGAATTGATACCCTCCCTCCTAGGGATTGGCTTGGAAGGTTCTTGGCCATTTTTAGAAAAATCAAGTATCCCCAGGCAGATGGGAGAGGCTGTAAAACCTCCTGCTGTGTTGAGTGAGGCTCCTTATCTTGAATACCACCTTGCAGATAAAGACAGGGAAGAATCCTGGGGGTTCTGGGATACACAAGTTCCCACTGTCTTTGATGAGCAGAGTGACAGTTCAGGTTTGTCTTGCACATGTATTGTGTATTTTAGCTTTTGTGTTGTGATGCAGAAAATCCCATGGATTTCTGCCCATTTTGCCTTTTTGGGCCCAAATTGGTCCCAGCCACCCCAGTTGTTTCAATGGTGGGGTGAAGTGTCCAACTGAGAAGCACTCCTGCTCTCCGAAGGCACCTCCGGAACGTTCACCCTGCTGAGTTCCCAGGCTGCATTCCTGACCTAACGGGGCCTTCTGCAGCCTGGCAGCTGCACATGAGCCCAGCCCAGCCCTGAGTGTACCCCAAAGGAACAACCCCATCCCACCCATCCCATCCCACCCCACCC